>JADLZK010001381.1:0-281378 GCA_015847255.1 Hyparrhenia diplandra | reverse complement strand
ACAGCCCACTAGATCAGCCCCTGCCTAATATTCTAGGAATGTAGTAAAAACAAATTGAACAAAAAACAAATTGCGTTACAAACAGAAAATAAAAAACAGAGTTGTTCATAACAAAACCAGAGGAGATACATTCTCAAACACTTGACACACTTTGCATCTCTACTAGGAATGCAGAAAAATACAGTGAAATCGTATATATATCCCAACAATCAACATGGATCGACGGACCTGCAATAATAATAATACAAAAATCGATCATTTTACCTGGGACTGGGAAGCACCACCGGAGTAAGCAGCGGTTTGCCGGCGAAGAAGGCTTCAAGGTTTCGAATAGCGACCTCACGGAGATCCGACCTGGACTCCGTCGTGAAGACGGCGACGTGTGGCGTCAGCACGACATTGTCCATGGACAAGAGCTCCGCCGGCACCTTGGGCTCCTTCTCGAACACGTCGAGTCCAGCTCCGGCGATCCTCCCCTCCTTGAGCGCCGCCACCAGCTCCGCCTCGTCGACGATGGGGCCTCGGCCGATGTTCACCACGACCCCGTCCTTGCCGAGCGCGTCGAGGACGTCCCGGTTCACGACGTGGCGCGTCTCGTTGCTCAGCGCGCACGCCACGACGAGCACGTCCGACTCGGACGCCAGCTCGTGGACGGTGGTGAAGTACCTGTACGTGACGGATTCCTTGGGTCTTCTCGAGTTGTAGTGGATGACGCAGCCGAATGCCGCCAGCCTCTTGGCGATGAGCATGCCGATGTTGCCGAGGCCGATGATGCCGACGCGCTTGCCGCCGACCTTGGTGCCGCCGGGGGTAGCAGTGGCCTTGGATGGGGACGGCCAGAGCCCGCGGCGGACGAAGCGTTCGGCGGCGGAGACGCGGCGCAGCACGTCGAGGAGCAAGCCGACGGCGTGGTCGGCGACGTCGGTGGAGTAGACGGTGCCGGAGTTGGCGACGGCGACGCCGCGGCGCGCGCACTCGGCGAGGTCGATGTGGTCCATCCCGGCGCCCGTGTTGAAGACGAAGCGGAGCGACGGGACGGCGTCGAGGAAAGAGGAGTTGACGCGCGCCGGGGTGGCGCCTCCGACTATGAGCGCCGCGCGGGGCGGGTCGGCGGCCGCGGCCGCCGCCGACAGGAAGGCCGGGAGGGACGACTCCCCGACGTGAAGAAGTCCAGGACACGGTACCGCTCCCGCAGCGCGCCGTGGAAGTCGATCTCCCTGACGCGGAACAGGAGCAGCGCCGGGAGCTGCGGCTCGGCGCCGGCGATGGAGGATGTCATTGCCGTGACGGAGATGTGGAAGCCTCGCGGTCGCGGCTGTGCTTTGCCGACACTCCGCGGCTGGTCTGCTGTCCGTCCTGGTGACTCGTGATCTCACTGTCGTGGTGACTAGACTAGTCGATCTCGATCCATGACTAGTATTTCTTCAGTGTCTGACTGTGGTCCCTTGCTATTTCATCTTCAAGATCGCTATTAATTTCCTTCATCTGTCTCATTTAATCCCTGTATATATCACGTGGACCACGCTCGCCGGCACAGATCTGATTGTTTATCGAAAAAGTTTTTTCATTTTTACTGCCAGGTTTTTTTAAAAAATTACACAATATAACGTAGACGTTGACAACACACGCACACTCACTTTATGAACACACATTTTTTTCATTGTGGCTAAGTAGTTTCAAGTGTTTGTGGTAGGTTGGACGTTGGACTAGAGCATTTGGTCATGCGCATGTAGTACATTCTCACAAGTCAAATTTCCTGTTCAGCGTACAACCCTTTTGTGTGTTTTTATTTTTCTTACTAAATTTTTGTGTGTTCCATATTCACTACAAATTTCCTGTTGCGTGTACAACTTTTTGTTGATCAAAATTTTGTTTTAAGATAATACAGTCTTCATCAAAAAAGGCATAGTTCTACTTGGTTCTCGGTCAGTGTTAGTCACGCCATAGCCCGCCGCAACTGTGGGGGCCAAAACATGGATGAGAACCAAACAACAGCTCTCGGTGGTGTGACAGCCGCAGTCTAGGCATAATAGTGGCTAGATTAGTGACAGAACACGGATCAACAAGCATGTAACTACAGCTACCCACTGTGCTGATATTATATTCTTAGCTAAAATATACTCCCTCCGTCCCGTAAAACATGTAATTACGCTTTTCGGTAGTTTCAAACAATTTCAACTTCAATTAAATTTATATAAAATTTTACTAATACTTACAATACAAAATTAATTCATGACAGAATATATTTTCAAAATAAATTTTGTTTGAGACATAAATATTAATATTAAGTAGTATAAACTTAGTCAAACTTTGATCAAGTTGACCGAAGACGATTCCCATAGTTACATATTTTTTGGGATGGAAGGAGTAAATTATAATTTGTTTGACTTTTCAACTCCAAATTTGACTTCTCGTCTTTGTTCAAAAATTTATGGGCATTTGATTATATTATTTTACAAAGTGCCGCATCTTACAATCGTTTACTAAATAAATCTTCACAAAAGAATAGCAATAGTATGGAAGCATCAACCATAATTTAGTCATTGCAGCTCACTAATTAGATCCAAGTTCGAGAAATTCTTGACAATCGGAGCATTTGCTCTAGAATCAGGCAGGTTTTGTTTTAGAATCATCCACCCTAAATAAATGGTAAGCATCTAGCATGACCTAAATGGGAGTAGCAGATATCAACTTTATGGGGTTATTGATTAACATAAGCTTTACAAATCACATTTTTAAGTGAAGCCGTTTGGTGCTCAATACACAGGAACCAAGACCAATAAACCAACGAGACATCAAAATCCACCCTTTCACTTCGCTTCAAGAAGAACGGAGACATGATCCTGACCGCTCTCACTTGGAGATCTTAGCAGTGAGCTCCCGGACCAGTTTCGCGAGCGACCATGGCTGTCATCCCATCCACCGTGTCGCTGTGGGTTGAACTCCACCACATCAGCGGCGGCGACGTCACCCTGCAAATTCTGGAGGATGTTGAGGACATCACGGAAGGAGAGGCCTCCTGGTTCAATGTGAGAGACCCCGGGAGCAAAAAGCTGGGTCAAGGCAGTCCACATCAACCGAGACATACACTCCCTTTACACCTTCCCCAAGTTTCTGCAGGAAATAATAAATTGAGCATCATTAACAATTTCACATTTGAAAAATTCAGTAACCTCTCCTATGTTATTAGTTTATTACAGTTCCTTTTAAATTAAGGTCGGTGATGACTTGTTAATTGAGAATATCAACAGAAGTTGGCAATCTAAACTGAAAGTTACTTGCAACAGGACACAGTAGGTGGATTCATCACACACATATCTTATAGGCTGTATGTTTTCACCATTTTGAGTTGATATAAAAGCAAGAAAGATACATTCACATGATTGAACCAAAGCATGTTACCAGATTCTCAAGCTTCTCTCGGTCCTTTGAGAAGGTTCGCATCTCATACTGCTCCACACCAAATCTCTTCCCTTGCTCACGGCCTTCTTTGGTAATTGATCTCAATCCAACCTGAAGTATGTTGGAATTGGAATCAGGATAAGGGTGACAGCACAGCCACAAAAAGCAAAGTCAAGGGCATCAACCTGGAGTTGACTCAATCAAGGAAAGAAAACTAATTGCAGTCATGATAAAAACTGTGATATCCAGTAAAAGGCGTTATTTAAACCATGCTAGCCCTTTTCCTAGTACAGAATCGGTGGATATTGGAACCTAAAGCCACATGAGAGATTTTTCAGTGCATGAAGCTAGCAACATTACGCTCATTCCATTAATTAATTAATTAATACTCCCTCCGTTTCAAATTATAAGTTAGTTTTGACTTTTTTTTACATCCATTTTGTATGTAGCAAAATGGATGTAACAAAAAAGTCAAAACGACTTATAATTTGGAACGGAGGGAGTAGTATTTATATTTTACTTGAAAACCTGCGATGAAATAACACAATTACCTGTAGCAGTCTCCTGGCATAACCACCTTCCATTATTCTGGCAAATGAAGAGGCATGTGAATAAGTGTTCCCTTCAAAGCAATCATAGATATCTGGATGTGCATCAAGATGAAGAATGTCAACAGGTCCTCCAAGCTTTTCAGACACAGCTCTAACCACGGGATAAGATATTGAGTGATCGCCTCCTAACACCAACGGTCGAAGAGGCTCCTACAAAACAGTGTGCCACTCTGAATAAATATGTGTAACAGAACAGAAAACCAGAGCTATCACAATACATGTATCAAAACCATTTTCCAGTTTCTGAAATGAAACTGAAACAGTGTACCACTGGTGATACCTACATAAGTAAATATCTTGAATAATAAACAAAACAAAAAAAAATTATGAATAACTCATCATGGTATAATATGCTTACCTCCTCCATCACTGTTTTGACAGACTCACTAATTACATGCATCAATCTGTCATCTTCGACGCCACAATCACGGATCTCTTGAATCGGGACATCTCCAACATCAGTTAGCACCCGAGGATCATTCAATTCTTTGCCTGTTTAACAGGAACATCATATATGTTGTAATGTTTTTTACATTAATGTGTGTTCAATAGTATTCAATGTACCTTCCTCTGTGCTAGAGTTTGTGCTTCCACACCAAATGGCCTCCCTTATGCGTGGAGGAGCAAATGCAGGGCCTTGTAAAAAAGATGAGTTGTGACCAAGAGGAACCCCTAATAGCGACGCTGAAGCTTTTACGCCACCCAGAGCACGCAGCAGCTCTGCCTGCACAAGAACAAGTATACATTACAACAAAAGCAGCTATTTCTGAAGAAAAATCTAAGTTTTGTCCATAGAGGTTGACAGGTTGTATAGAACTTTTCATCGTTCCATGTACACAGTAATGTGTACAGTGTTTTAATCACAAACTGGCACAGAGTGAAGCGCTTAGAAAATAAGAAGATATTTTCAACTTTTTATGCACCCTTTGTTCAGATATGGCAATATTACATGTGAGGCTTGCCATTCCAAACGGAACACTTTAAAACTATCAGTCTTAGACTCCATCTTCCGAAGAAAATAATTACTCGAGGTTGCGCACGTCCACTTTGACCATATCTTACTAATGTCATTATTTAAGAACCATATTATAGATCTGAAAGACTTCGATTATCAGACAAACTGAAAAAGAGTGTCAGAAAAGGCCACAGGTTGTTTTTCCTAACGGTGAAAAACATTAACTGTTTTAAGAGGTAATATAGATGTAACAGTCAACAAGAACTGGAACTTTATCACAGCACGGAACAGAGTGAAGCATCAAAAGAGAAGATAAATATTATTTTCAGGGTAAGAATTTTTCTGCACTCTTCTGTCAGCTGTGGAAATTTTATATATGAGGCCTGCTTTGTAGACGAAAGACATTTAGAAACAATCTGAATACTAGATTCCTTCTGAAGCAAGTATATAGTTGGGCTGCGTGCATGGCAGCTTTGACCATATCTTACTCATGTCGTCAGTAAAAGGAATCATATTATAGGTTGTAAAAGTCTCAAACTGTGTAACTGAAAGCAAGCTACTGAATATATTGTATCCCCAATGGTTGATAAAAAAAAAAAAACATTTGAAAACACAGCATTCAAGTCCATGTATTGGTGAATAAATAATCTCTGAATTACTTTTCAAGGTTCACTAGTATAAGCAGATGCTGTCTACACTTAACAATGACAGTCGGACCAAACTGCACTGTAGCGATCACATCACATGGGACGGCCCATGCTAAATGCATACTCAGCAAGTAATAAACAATTGGGAAGTTTCAACTCTACTTATGCTGCCTCTTGCACTGTTTCTTGCATGTAAAGAGGAGTGACACAGAGAAGCAGAGTAGAGGCGATTCAGTTCTGAATTCTGGTTGCCTTGCCCTGTTCTGAAGAGAAAACAAATATGTGAAACGCATAGAGAGGAGAAATTAGGCCCAGCAGAACTGTTGCGGACTACATTTCTGAAGCACACGGATTTGTTTACTCTAACCATCTTACTAGTTACCACTCCGTACTATTATAATGCAAGTCTGCAGCATCACCCCACATGTGAATGAAAGAAAAAAAAAGGGAATGAGGTTCGTCTGGATTCCGATGGACAATATCTGAATGATTATTCGTAGCTTAAGGGATTGAAATGCGGGGCCGAACAGAATCCTAATCGACTCGAATCGCATGTTCGGGGGCGGAATGGAATATTCAGGAGGGGCACAGAGTATATATTACAGGGATAAGCCAAGAAAAAAGAGCAAGGGGGGATTTTGAGGGTTGGACCTTGAGCTTTGCGCGCTCGCGGATGAGGGTGAGGGAGGCGTCGATGACGCGGCTCTGGCCCCGCTCCACCGCCTCCGCCGACACCTTCGCCGCGCTGAGGCGCTGGATGTGGTGGATCCACTTGGTACCCGCCGCCGCGCCGCCCATCTCTCCCAAGGCGGAGCGGAACCCGGCCAATCCCTGCAGCTGGTTCGGGCTCGCACCACCCTCTAATCTTGACTCTGGATCGATCAGGAATGGCGGAGGGAGACGGAGGACTCAAGAACAGGCACAGCTGGAGGAGAGACTGAGAGAGGAGACGTGCCGCGGCAGCGTGGCGGCGGCGCTTGCCCTTCCTTCTCACGTACAGTAACACACACGTGACAGGCTGACAGCGTTTGCGTGCCGTTTGGAATGGAGCGAGATCGATCTTTGCCAACCAAAAGAGAGTTCAGAGCTTATGAATTTGGCGATTATTTCTTTTTTTTTATAACCACATAATATATTTATTAACAGCAAAGCGCTGTTATTATGTGGGCAATTTTGCCCACTTTTTAGTCAGAAAGAGTCGTCCTAACCTGACAAATTCGAGATATGAGCTTGACAATTGCAAGTTACAACCGGGATGTGCGCTACTACATCCGAGTTCCTAGCTTGTCCCGCAAGAACATGAGCCGAAATGTTTTGGGTTCTACAAATGTTGTATACATTGTAATCATTCCCTTGCGCCATGTTCCTGAAAGTGTTGGTGTAGATTCTGGCATCCCATCTGGGAATATCATAGTTGTCCCCTGTATGTATATGGTTTACCAACTGCAGGTTATCAGAGAGAAATGAGGCATGATGGATGTTGATCTTGTTTAGAACAGTTCCTGCAAGAGCCAGAGCTGCTGCCTCAGCTGTGAAGACCGAAGAGACTCCCCGATGAGCGCCTTTTATGTAGACATTGAAATGATGCGAAATCCACACCTACAAGAAAGACACCAAGACACGCATTTCTATGTATAGTATGGTTTTGATCGGGGAGATGGAAGCATCTAAATAGACACGAACACCCTCTAGCCGAGTTGGCATGCAGATCCCGTAAGAATGTACCGCATATGATTTAAAAAATTGTGTAGATGCAATGTATAGAAGTAGGGAGAGTGTGGGGTGGGGACTCGAGGGGAGTATAGTTTTGTTGTGGTCCCCGTAGTAGAGTAGGTTGATTGCAGGTCATCTTGTGTTACCTCATTTCCCTGATTCATTTCCTTTGTAACCCGCATATGTCGCACTCACAAAGATGATGAATTTGCCATATAGTCCATGTTTTGTTATTAAAAGTTTTATCATTCCTAGCTTTCCAAATGTACCGAGTGTGGTGATGATAGAAATGATGTGATCATCTGTGGTAGTGTTGTCAATCAAGGAAGCAAAAATATTTTGTAAACCATCATCATCACTAGGAAGGTTAGAAACAATCATAGGAGGGTTCGAGGTAAACCAAACAAAGACAAGGCAAGTTGCATTCAAAGAAAAGATGTCTATCATTTTCGTGAGCATTGCAGTTGAACATAATTTGCTTATATGAGATGAATACTTTCCCCGCTCTCATACATTTGCAATAGCCCTTCTTGTTAATCTCCAAAAGAAGGTCTTGAGGTTTGGGGGCAATTTTTAACTTCCATACTTTCGGGTCATGATGTCCTTGACTTCGGGATTATGCTTCTTGTACCATGAGCGAGGCAATTGGATGTGATTTTCTCGCATTAAGAAAATGGAAAGCCTCTTTTGCATAACAAGTGCCCTTAGGGGCTGGTTGCCAAACTAAAATATCATCATTAGTAGAAGGGATAACATCGGTGTGTTACAAATGAGAGCAAAGCGGCTTGAGCGAGAAGATCGATTGATTAGATCAACATTCCAATCTTGGGAAAGGTTGTTCCATAGTTGATTCACTGTTAAAGGAAGATGACTGACCGTAGCTGGTAGGTTGAGGTGAGAGTGGATTGTTCCCCAGATGTCACACCAAGGAGTGTTCCAGATGTTTGAGTTGCCCCTATGAATCTGGACTCTTGTATTTATTTGCAAAATGTCTTTAACCTGCAAAATAGATGACCAAAAGATAGATTTTGGGGAGTTTGTGCGAGCAATCCAAAAGGAGTTGTTAGGGAAGTATTTGGATTTCAAAATTAAAGCAAGAAAATCATCCTTGGCATTTGCTATCCTCCGTGCAAAGATTTAAGATAAGGCTTTTGTTCATCAGTATAGAGATCCCCGATGGCTAGACCACCATTGTCCTTATGTTGGCAAATATCATTCCAGGACCTAAAATGAAAGGGAGTAGTAGCGTTGTCTTCCCGAACTCCTACCCACCAAAAACTTTGATAATAGAGGTTATTTTGTTGATAAAATCTTTGGAAAAGAGAACTATGGAAAGGTAGTAAATAGGAATGGAGGCCGAAAACGTAATTAATGTAAATAAGTCTACCTGCATGGTTGAGCTTGTTGGCCTTGGATCAGAAGTTAATTTAGCTCTAAACTTGTTTAAGATAAAAGCATAGGCTCTATTCCCCGTCTTTTGTGGCTAAAAAGCAAAGGGTGCCCTAGATGGATGGTGTTAGGGTTGAGGTCGGGCATAGGAAGATGGCTTTAATACAAGAAATAATGGTAGGGGTCACTTTCTTACTAAAAAGAATAGAAGACTTACAGAGATTTGGGATCTGACCTGATGTAAGACAAAAATTGTCTAGCACAGATTTGATAGTCATTGCCTCTTCCTGGGTTGCTTGTCCACATATAATGAGATCATCTCGCAAAAAGTAAGGAATGGATGCTAGGACCGGGAGGAGCCTAGCTTGACACCATTGATATTTCCATTTTGTAAAGCTATCTCAAGCATATCCGTCAATTCATTTGTTGCAATTATGAAAAGGTAGGGAGAAAGAGGGCATCCCCATGTCGATGCCTCTTGTTGGAAAGAAAAAGTCCGAAGGCTTTCCATTGACTAGTACCGCATTGAAGTTGTGGAGATACAAGCATACGTAAGATTTATGAAGTGATTAGAGAAATTATATTTAGCAAGGGTTTGAGCAATAAAGGACCAAATTGATACGATCAAAAGCCTTCGCCCGATCCACTTTGAGTAAGAAGGCTTTATGGTTCCGTGTTTTTAAGTTGAAAGAATGAATAATTTCTTGGGTGATGATAATGTTATTTGCAATCCTTCTCCCCGGACGAAAAGCGGATCGGGTCGGGTGAATAAGCTCCAAAAATGATCTCTCGATTCTATTCACCAAAGACTTAGCAATAATTTTATAGGAAACATTGCATAAGCTAATAGGCCTGAAATCTTGAGGAACAATAGGTGAAGTCTTTTTTTAGGGATGAGAGCAAGAAAAGTTTTGTTGATGTCCTTTGGAATGGAAGCCGTGGTGTAGAAATCTCTTACCGTCGGTGATGTCGTGTTTGATTAGCTCCCGTGAAGTTTTGTAGAAGGCTACCGAGATGCCATCGTGGTCTCCGAGAGAGGCGTTGGAGCGCATTGCTTTAATAATCTTGTGAATCTCCTCCATGTCCGGAACCGAGCATGAGTAGTCACCTTGTTGATTGTACAAAGTTGTGGGACCCGCAAGCACACTTGGTACTAAAGGATGGGGCTAGACAAAGAGCTTTGAAAAATGTCGATGAAGTAGGAAAGAAAAGTGTTCTCAATCTGCCGAGGAGTGGTAGCCGCCGAACCGTCGATTATTAAGAAAAGTGATATTATTTTGTCTTGATCTTTTTAGAATGGATTGATGAAAAAATTGGTATTTCTATCACCTTTTGAAGCCCAACTCTTTTTTTGTACCTTTATCGATGGTATATCTCTTGTTGTGCCAATATTTGTTGGTGTTGATGCGTAAGATCCTTTTGTAAAGAGAAGTCTTGTTGCTGCGGTGGCTTGGATTGCCGGTGAAGAATTTGATCTTCAATTTCTGCAGAGAGTCGACAATTTTGGTTTTGATCTCCTCCAAACTCTCGTGTCAAGAGCAAGGTAATTCAATTTCCTTTGAAATGGTCTATAGCGAGAAGTGTGCCAACTCTTTTGAACCACTTGTTTGTAGTCTTGCTCGGCAATCCAAAGAGTTCTCAAACCGAAAGGGTTTTTTGTCTTGGCGCGATTGGATTGAAGGACCAATAAAATAGGAGCATGGTCACTACGCATCATGGGAAGATGGTAGACTGCAGCTGCAGGAAAATGAGCGCACCATTCTGTGTTCGCTAAACAACGATCCAAACGCTCAAAAGTAGGATTAATATTGAAGCACTTGTTAGACCAAGTATATGCGGGGCCATTGTAACCCAAATCAAATAAGCCACATTCCTTGACCAAGCAAATGAAATTTAAAATGCGATTGACATTAGCGTGTCTAGGCCCTAACTTCTCACTCATAGACATATAATATTATTTAGGTCGCCAAGAAGACAAAAGCATAGGCATGCCCGGATATTTTACAACAAAGGCATGAACCGAAGCCCGGATGGTCGAGGTGTTCGATGGTGAGGGTCACCATACATGCGAGATAAGACCCAAAACTAAAACTATATTGCTTATATGTACACAAAGCTAAGATAAGGTTCTTGCTAGAGTACTCTACTGAAACATCAACTTGGATATCCCAAAGAAGCTATAGGCCTCCAGAAAGACCTTGAGCTGGGACAACATGAGCATTATAAACATTGAAACGATTAACTAAAGAGGTTTTAGTAATGCTTTGGAATTTCTAGTTTCGGATATAAAGATTACCTTAGATGATGTTGAAATTATCAGCGTTGCGGATGAAGCATCTTAGGACTCACCGGATCGCCGCCTATTCCCCGGCGGTTCCATGCCGGGATACTCATGATTCCCTTGGTAGGTGGTGCGGTAGCTAAAAACAAAGACGGAGGGGGAACAGACGACACCGACGAGGGGGCGTCCTGGTTTCTTGTGTTCGGAATTCGATCGTGGTGGCGGAACAAAGGCGGCGAGGATGCGAGGGGCGACCCACAAATGGTGAGCGTGAGCGCAAGACGCCGTCCGTCGGACGGCAAGCCCCGATGCCTCCACGGCGGGGACCGCGATGGCCAAGGCAAGGCAAGAGGATCTCGACCAACACCTGATGGAGTGAGAGCGACGACACCAGCCGACACCAGGAATCGAAGCCGCCGAGCACTCCAGAGTTGCGCCCCAGGCTGCCCCGTAGCCGGGCTACCAGACACGCTACCAGGAAGCCCAACACACGCGGTGGTGTGGTCCAGGCTAGGAGCGCTCCACGCAGGCACTCCTGACAGGAGTAAATCGGACAGGGAGCTTCGCAGCAGGAGAGGACGAGCGGGACAGGACGATACATCATGTGGCTTGAGGACTGGATTTCGTAGAAGGTAAGAAGGAAGGAAGCTGGGAGGGAACGGGATCAAAGAAAGATTAGAGGAGCAGAAGGAAAAGCAAGAACTAGAAGCCAACCTGGATATATCATTCGGATGTGGAGCTGGAGACGGAGCCAGGCGGAGCAAGTTGGATGAATCGATAGATCAGAGAAGAAGGAAGCGATTGGCTGGTTAGATCTTGGAAGAGGAGCACTTTCTTCTTCTTCTTTGAAACTCGCCTAAATCTGCACTATCTGCAACGAGCTATCAAAAATCGGGTTTTCCTCTACTGGACGCTATTGGCGCTATAGCGGCCGCTATAGCGGCGCTATAGCAGTAGTTGAATGCAATAGCATCAGCTGACTGTTCGGCCCCTTGACTAGAGCTTGACCCTTGCAAAACATCCTTTGTGGAGGGTTTCCACATAGATCAGAGGAAAGCGCGAGCTTTGTAATACCTAGTTAAAAGCATCACTGGGCGTGGATGGGCTTGCCAGGCTTATCCACATGTTTTTCTCTTTTTAATTTTTTTTATTTATTTGATTTACCAAGGCAGCCATTTGACCACATCGGAAAAGATCCATTTATCGTGTCCTTTGTTCTAAGGCGGTTGTGGTGCCCATCTTGGTTGATCATTTGGCTTGGTTAAGTTTTGTGTGGTAGTGGAAATTGATCACTAGATAATGATCAGGTGCATCGGTTTGATTACTTGTCACAAAGACAATAGCCGCAAGGCCCAAAGGGCCTTAGGGCGCCGCGGCGCCGGGAGGAGAGCGGCGGCCGCCGCCATCATCATCAAATCTTCGTCAATAAATTTAGAAAATAAAGGATTAGGAAATAAAGAGTTTGAGATGTATTAGGGAATAAATTAAGTTGCTCAAAAAGAGGTATTCTCGATCTATAATGAAACCCTTGACGTGCAAGTCCACTAGGGACTATAAATATTAGGGAGATGTAACCTCTCTTTGTTTCAAGGAATCAAAGAAGAAAAATATTCCCCTATCCCTCTCCTCCCCTCCCTGCCCGCGCCGCCCTCTCCCTGCCGTGCGCCGCCGCTCCCCAAAGACCGCCGCTGCCCGCCCTCCGCCCCCCCTAACAGCCAGCCGGATCCCATCCGGCTGTTACAATTACATTGATTATATAGTTAGGCTCAAGCAGGTGAAGGAAAATTGTGCCCTCAGATCACTTATTGGATTCGAGGTTGGTGAGAATCTTGTCAAAACCGAGCAAATTATACTAGGTGTGGCAGCTCTGTGCTGGGCAATGTGGTTATGCCCAAATGATATTGCTTTTAAAAAGAACGTACCTAATTCATTCTTCAAGATTATTTTCAGGAAGACTTACTGAAATAGGCACAACTTTCTAAAGAGGAAGAGAGACCACCAATACGACAATGGTGTCGTGCATTGGAGATTTTGATGCTCAAAGTCCACAAAAATTTGGCTGGCAAAGTAGCAATGCATAGAGGCCGGCTTGAGCCTCTTTTCCTAGTTTGCCTTTTGCCTTTTGTAACGCATTGTGACTAGTTTTGGTCTAAGTGCTACTTCCTGTGTCCAATAAAACATACAACTATGGGTTCCCTACAGCTAAAAGTAGTCTATGTTTGACCAAATTTCTAATAAATACTATTCACATTTATGATTTCAAATTAATTTAGTAATTTAGAAAGTACATTTTGTAATGAATTTAATGATATTTATTTGATATGATATCATAAATAATGATATATTTTTTATCAAATTTGAGATACTAAACCATGACACTATGCTAGAATTGCATGTTTCTGGATGGAGGGAGTACGTAGTGTGAACTGTACACATTCGTTTTTGGATGTGGGAGGCCGAAATAATCTCATATTCCTTCATCTAGAAAACTAGCTGGTACACATTCTCGGTCCTGCACTTTCTGGGAAGTGGTATTCATTTTTGAAATTTTCAACCTAATCCGACTAGTTTTGGTCTAAGTGCATTTTGTAACACATTGTGACTACTTTTGGTCTAAGTGCTACCCCCTTAGTATAACAAAACATGCAACTATGGGTTGTGTGTGGCTAAAATTAGTCTATGTTTGACCAAATTTCTAATGAATTCTATTCACATTTATGACTTCAAAATAATTTAGTAAAACATTACTATTCATAATGAATCTAATGATATTTATTTGATATCATAAATATTGACATATTTTTATCCATAGTTAATCATACTTGAGATACTACACCATGACACTGTGCTAGAATGACATGTTTTTTCTGGATGGAGGGAGTACGTGTCGGTGTGAACAATTTACTTATTCGCTTCACTAGTAACGATTTTCTTTTTTTAGGGGCCGGCGAAATCCGTTTTTTGCGTGGCGGCACGGCCGTCCGTCACCCCCGAGAGGTCATGGTTAATCGTGGCCTTTTCGGCGTGGCGGGCGCCTTAATTTGCCCGCCGCGGTTTAATTTGGCCATTTAACGTTTAACGCGGCGCATTATGTTGCCCGCCATGGCTTAATTTTTTTAAAAAAATAAAATGCCAATACATATCCACATATATATACATTGCTATCAATCCATACATCATATTATATATATATATATATATATATATATATATATATATATATATATATATATATATATATATATATATATATATATATATCATACATATATATATATATATCGATTCATCGTTAAATTATCCATACATGTTTTCATCGATCCATTCATGCATATCCATCAAAGTACGAAGTTAATTACATCCATACATAATGTGTGAGCTAAAAGGTGACTGGATGAAGGTAGTCCTTAAGCTCTAGCATGGTGCTCCATTTCCTTAGGGGCTCGAACTCCTAAGCATCTCCAACTCACTATCCTCCAAAAAGAAAGGCTGTCCTTCATGAACTACTTGGTCTAGAACAAACTTACATATGTCTCCTACCGTGCTCGCATCTCATCGGTTGCCTTTTTTACTATTCCGTACCAGCTTATTCATTCCATCCTTGAGTCGTCGATAGCCGGTGAAGTACTTTCTACAGCCCTCGGTACTCACGCATCTAAGAAACCACACAAGTTTGATCCAAATGGTTGTTTGATGCACTGCACACAATAAACCAATGTTAGTAGTAAGATAGAAGCAATAGGCGGTCATACTAAGAAAAATTAGGTTTCATATACGCATCGGAAATTTCGCCCCGATTTTGAGTTTATTTTTATTGCGCCCTTACCCTTCGGGATCTTCGATCCTAGCTGTCCTGATCCTTCAAGTACTCCCCTCGTAAGAGCTGTATCGAAATGCACTATATTGTCAACGATGATATTCGACTCTAGTAATTGAATAAGCAGTTCATCACATACAATTTTAAGCAGCTTTCAAAGTGTTGGTAGCCGTGCGGGTTTGTGTTCCTTAGTGAGTCAAAGATCACGGCCCTCCCGTCCTGAGGAAAGATTATGAAACAAATCCAATGTCCTACGGTTCCTATTCCATATTGGTGAGCCGCGAGAATACATCAATACCCCTTTGGCTTGACCTTTTTCATTGTTGCTATTAAGTATTGTGATAATTCCAACTTCTTTTCGTTCACCGCTTTTTCCATATCTTTTTCTCTCTCTCTCTCTCTCTCTCATCCATCAAATCCACCATATCCGGATGGTCCCTTGGTTTCGATAACCGATGATCTCTCTCTCATAGATGTGCATTGGAGAGAGATAAAGAATACCATTGTTTAGCTTCCTGCCTGCATCGGCCATCAACCTATAAGGACATGTGGTTGTGGCATAAGTACTTTTGACAGAGTTCAATAGCCCTCCCATCCTTTATGTACTTCATACACCAGTTCACGGCCTCCTGGCTTGTGTATGCCTCGATCATAGAGCCCTCTGGGTAAGCACGGTTATGAACGAATCGATTGAGGGTAGACATTAGTTGCTCGGTGGTCCACATCGCTGTAGGTACACGGGTCCTAGCTGCTCTATCTATCAACCATGTGCATCATCGGGTGTGGCATGATATCAAAGAACGGCGGTGGGAAGCACATCTCTAGTCGGCAAATTGTTTCCGCGATGAACTCTTTTCGGCCAGCAGCGGTCGGCTTTGACAATGACCTTCGGGTGATTTGGTTAAAGAAGTATGACATCCTTGTGATCAGCATCTTCACGTATTTTGGACGAATAGCTTTGATCACAATTGGAAGAAACACCGTCGGCATGATGTGAGCATCGTCTTGGCGTTGAAGTTTGTCATTGTGAGGTCTTTCATGGATACCGGACTCTTGATGTTGGAAGAGAAACCGGTCGGTACCTTGATACCCCTAATCAACCGACACATAGCCAACTTCTCATCTCTCATTAGGTTGTAGGCCGTGCACTGGGAGTTTGACTTTACCGTTCTAAGCCGTAGCGTGAATTTCGGTTGGATGCCCATGTTAACAAGATCTTGACGTGACTTGATACCATCCTTCGTCTTCAACTTGATATCCATCGGGAGGCCGATCGTGCTTTCAAGATATTTTTCTCAAGGTGCATAGAGTCGATCGCATGGGGTATATTCGGTGTCTTCCAAAGACTTTAGATACTTGTAGAAAATTGACTTCTTCTTGAAAGGAACCGCGGGAGGAGCTGGCACTTCTTCCTCCAATTTATCCCTCTTTCTCTTCATTGTCTTGGTGGTGCCGTCTTCCTCGTCTTTCTTCTTCTTCTTCTTCTTTCCAAACTTCGCACTCCAAGTCCTTCACCATGTCAAACACCTTCGACCATAACTAGTCGGTGCCGGCTCAGGTTTCGGCTCGCCCTTATTGTCAAAGTATATATTCATGTTTTCATCTCTGTACCTATGCTTTCTGCAGAGGAAGCGTCTGTGTTCCATGTACACCGTTTTGGTGGATCCCTTCAGTAAGTGGAGCAGGTTTCATCGATGCAAGCTACACAGCGGTCTTCCCTTTAATCCGCCCGATAATGAAAACATACCGGGGTATCGCGATGGTGACAAAGATGATGGCACAAAGAGTGAACTTCGCTGCGGTGCGCATCAACCATATTGACCCCATCATCAAACAAGACGCATCTCCTCCATGAACGGCTCCAGAACACATCTATATCGTTGCACCCGGCCGCCGGTCCGAAATGAGCATGGTGAGCAAAACATACCTCCGCTTTTGACAAAGATGTGGAGGTAGATTGTACATGGTGAGGACGACCGCCACGCGTCTTTGTGTGTGCTACTAAGATCACCGAATGGGTTCATTCCATCGGTACTCAATGCAAACCTAACGCTTCTCGGGCTCCTCTCGCAAAGTCGTGGGTAGGCGGCGTCGAAATCTTGCCATTGCTTAGCATTCGAAGGGTGTCGTAGCTTCCCGTCATCCTTTAGACGATCGCTAGATGCATACCAGGTCATGTGCTTAGCATCCTCAAGGTTCCCATAGAGAGGCCGTAGGCGTCGGTGATGAAGGTACCACATTGACAGTGTTGGATGTTACCTCTGCGTGTAACCTTCTTCTTCCACGTCCTGCGTTGACATGATCTTCTTCGCTGCCGCACTGGTTTTCTTCGCCCCCTTCTTCTTTTTTCGGCCGTCCTCCCTCCTCATCGAGCTCATCGTCCCACGCGACATCCGGCATTCCTCTTGAATGGACTCGCCCACGCTACGGACAACCGGGTCAAATTCTCATACCGATCGCCCGATATAGGATACAATGGTTAGGGCGGGCATTGAACTTTTTGAGTTTCATCGCCACCGGCCGGATCAACTTCTTAGCACGATACGTATTAGAAGGAACCTTCTTAGGCGTTGGATACGTGGTGGCAAGGTAACTTACGAGCTCACCAAGCTAGTGTCGGACCAGCCATGACGAGACTTTAACATCAGCAAATTAAGGTTAAAACTCAGCGCCGTGCAACCCTTTTGGACTGTCTTTGTAAAGCGGATCAATTGCTACCCTACTTCATCTGTTTGAAATTCTCCGGCCATCTCGGGCAGCCAAACAAAATGTCGCCTTCATCGAGGCGGTTCACCAAATCTTCAAAAACCCGGACGCCCTCGGCCGCGTCATAGGAGTCTCCTCGCGCCACCATCCCTCCACCACCACCACCGTGATCATCGCCGCCCTCGGCGTCGGCCGTGCTTTCGAATATATCGATGCAATTGGATTGGCTAGTGGATTTCACGCTCTTTGGATCGGTAGGGGGGATTTCCTTCTCTTGGATCGGCCGGGTGGATCTAAGGGTGGAACTTCTTCGCCGTGAAAAGTCCAGACCAAATAGTCCTTGACAAAACCATGCATGATTAAGTGAGATCGCACCATGGTGTCGATTAATCGGCTTTAAGATTCTTGCAGTGAGAGCAAGGGCATATAATCGCCTTCGTTGATTTATCTCACTTTGTGTCTCTTCGCCGAGCAACAAACTTTTTCACTTCATCATAGTATTCGTCCTCAATCCTCTTCATCCCATACATCTAGTCGGCTCGGCGCCTCTCCATCCTGTTTCCCAGCTCTCCATGAATGCTAAGTGTCGTTAAATAGTACTCAAAGCGAACAAAAATAGAGGAAGAGAGGATGAGAGCAGAGAAAATAAGTTTTCTCTCTCCTCCATAGATCTAGATCTAGATCTAGAGGGGATCAAAAAGATCAAAAATGAGATGAAGAGAGGCATTTATGTACCAATTAGTGTGTTTTCCTCCCCCAAATCCAAGCCCAAAGTCCTAATTCAAAGATTTTGTCAATTTTTGGGGCAAAGCCTCCCCCCCCCACAAGTTGGAAGAGGAAGACCCGTGGAGAAGATGAGGGGGCAGTCGTGCAGTATTTATACTGCTCGGCATTAACCGTGGCGGGCGCCATAATTTGCCCATCACGTAAAATTCTCCTTTACCGTGGCGGGCGCGTTGCAGGCGCCCGCCATGGTTAATGGACATTTCACGTGGCGGGCCTTGTTATGGCGCCCGCCACAGTTAATCCTTTAATTGTGGCGGGCGGCCGGCCGGCCACGCCGGCCTGGGAATTTCCGTGGCGGGCAAACAAAGTGCCCGCCACGGAAAAGAAATGCCACCATCACGCAAAATCAAATCGTTACTAGTGTTTGTGGATGTGGGAGGCTGGAATATTCTCATATTTCTTCATTTAGAAAAGTATTCGGTACACATTCTGGAAAGTGGTATACATTTTTGAAATTTCCAACCTAATCCTCATGATAAACAAGGACATTGGAAGGTTTAGTTGGCTCCTTTTGTAGCAAGTAGTCCTTTAGGTTATGTATAGTATGCGAGATGCCTAGGGACTTTGTGGTGCATTGTTGTTGCTGGCTGCTGGCTAAAACAAGGTCCTAGACTCCCAGCATGAATCTGACATCAAAAAGTTCCACATGCTACCTTGTCTCCTTCCCTCAGGTAATAAGTTACTATTTCTTGTGCAAATGCTGCCAAATTGAAGGGTATGTAAAAGGAACATACAAGGTTTGGAGTGGTGGCATAACACCTAAAAATCTATGGTATAAATTAAATATGGATTTCAAATATGGATCAAGTCATTTATTTAGCGAAGGTTGACCTTCTTTAAAGAGATGCCATGCAACAACCCAGTTTTTCACACACCAAAAATCCCAACTTTCAAATTTTTTTTCGAAAAAGCCTATGCAATGGTGATGTGACATGTAGTGAACCCTCACTAGTTGCACAAGTAGCCCCTATTTAATTTATTGTTGAGCATTTTTGCATAATTATTTACCATGCTTGAGTTGGACTTTTCCTTTGATTTTATGTGATGCAAATAAAATCAAATAACTTTTATATAAATATGTCTTGTTGCCAACCCTTGGATTGGATTCCCAAAAAACCCTAATGACCTCTAGTGGGCCCCCACTAGGAGATGCACATGATGGCAACTCATGAGCATCAACATAGAGGAACATGGCTTAGTTAGATTTGGAAATAGATTTGGATTTAGAATAAGAAAAGGAAATTAGAGGGAAGAGTAAAGGGAGAAAGGCCACTCGGGCCTTGAGGCTCCAATCAGCCGACCCCCGCCTTTGCGCCGCCCCCCGGGAGCCGGGCCCAAGACGGCCAGCAGCCCAGCCCCGCCCGCCCCGCCCCGACCGCACTCCCGCATGCGCACCGCAAATGGGCCCCCGCCGCTGCTGCCACTCACATCACGCCACCGTCGCCGCCGACCGGTGGCCCCCGCGATGTCATCTTTTTCATCCCCTCACCCACTCGGCCCGCCGGGCGTAGAGCGCCACGGGAGGGAATCCGAGGCCGCCCAAGGCCAATCTTAGCCACCGACCGCCTTTGAGCCGCCCGGATGTCCGCCATGTCAACGATCCACGCCACCCCGGCCAAGCCCCCACTCGGCGGACAAGGAGCCGACAGTGCACGTCCCGACATCACCGGCTGAGCCGCAATCGCCGCCGCCGAGCCCCCTCTCGCTGACCGAGGGCGCGATTTCCAAATCACTAGGCACGTCGCGACACCGCACCCGCTCCAATGCCCCATGACCGCCCGATTTGCCCCTCCTGTCCCCATCACACTTTTTCACGCCGCCATGGCAGCCGTACCCGCCTATAAAGCTCACACCCGTGGTGCTAGGTTTTCCCATCGCCCCACCACCACTGGATAAGTTCTAACCCGGCATTAGAACAAGGATGGCCCGATCTTCACGGCAGTAGGTCTTGAACTTGAAGAACGTCGATGAGGTAGCGGAAGTAGGACGATAACTTGGATGGAAACTCAAGATAACTTGCTGAAAGATCACGGATAACTAGCTTTATACCTAGCCAAGGTTGGATGCGACCCAAGCGACGAGGGGAGAGACACCGAAACCGCGAGGACTTCGACTCGATCTCCAAACGACCGCAGAACCACAACCGAGCTAATCCACACAAGGCGAGGCAGCCGTCTGGAACTCGCAAAGCACGAACTAGTGGATCTCGGAGAGATCTCTTCACAAGTCCAAGAGGAACAAGGAAGAACAGGGGGGTTGAGTAAGACACTCTAGCAGCTTCGGCTGCGAAATCACTGGATTAATCTCAAATCATCAAAAGTTGTCGATAGCTTACATATGGGGGTATTTATACTAGGAACAACCCTCCTAGGTGGGTGGAAACACGAAAACAAACTGAATACGTCGCCAATGTGAAAGGATCTCCCGAGATGGCCTTCTCGAGTTGTTTCCGCGTGACTGTTTGACTTCTGACCAGACTTCAATGTTTCGATCATAACTTCTTCTAGGAATCTTCAAATGACGTGGGGCTGGATGCGTTGGAAAGCTAACTCGATAAGCTTTCCAACGGTGTATAGCATGCTATGTGAATCTTCGTAGATTGGTACAGTTTAATGCACGAACTTCAGCTTCAGGACCTTGCCGAATAGCTTGCCGAATGGCTTGCTGAATGCTGGAACTTGCGAATCACCTTGCCGAATGACGAGAACTTTGCTGATTCCAGCTTCTTGGCCTTCATCTTGTTGATTCTTTTCAATGTACCTGAGTAATATTAACATACAAGACTTAGGTAGCATAAAGTTATCATTAGTTTCTAATTGAAATTCATAAAGTAGCGCGTGTGCACCTTGTATTTGAGTTTTGCAATCAATCCATCAAAGACGTTGGTTGACATATTGATCGGAGATGCTACCGATGAGGTCTCCATGTCTGACGTGGTCATATCATCCTCTCTCCCTTGAAAAGGAGTCGCCCTCGACTCTAACACTTGTTGTCCAAATAATTGTGAAAGGCGAATGACTTGCGGTGTTGTGATAATACCACGATATTCTTCTTCCAACACAGCAATATGTTTGACTCTGTAATCATACAAGCCAAGTAGTAGCCTTGTAGGTGGACATCTAAATAATTCGAAATCAAGTTTAGCTTTCACCTTGAATGGTTTCCTTGACCACATGGTGAATGTTGATTGCCTTGGCATGGTCACATCACACTCGGTGGCTAAACACTTTCCACACCTGACCGAGAAGGAAAGAAGGGAAAAAGGGGAGAAGGAAGGAGGCGGGGAGAGGAGAACCGGAGCCGTTCGCCGTCGTCCGCTGCCGTTCTCTTAGCGCCGGAGCGTAGAACGGCGACCCGATCGGCTACACCGACGCCCCTGCTCGACCTGCACAGCTACAACCCACCTCTGCACCACATCACCGTCGTCCAACGCCCCACGGTGAGCCATCTAGCCGCGTTGTTTTTCTTGCCGAGTGCGCCGTCGCCTTGTTCCGCCGTGCTAGGTAGGAAAGGCCGTGCCTTTTGTTGTTAGCCGAGACCCGCCCGCTCGTGCACGCTTAGGACAGCAAAGTCGCCGCCTTGCCGAGCCCTGGAGGCTCAGGAATGCGCGTGCCATCGCGCCGCCGCCACCGCGCTCGCCATGGCCAAAGCTCGACTATGGCGAGGTTGTTTCTCGCAATCACAGCCGCCTCGCTAGACGAGGAAGGGCCGACGAGCTGCGCCTTGGTCTGTTGTACCTAGCCGTCGAGTTAGGGAGAAAGAAAGCCCGCGCCTTAGCCCCATTCTGTGACCTTGCCGGCGTGGCCATGCGCGGGAGCACCGCCCCCACTGAGCCCGCCCAGCCGTGCCCGGCCGCCTTTTGCCACGATGGTTGGCCGTAGGGCCTCACCATAGTCTGTTGGAGCTAGCCCTCGAGCTAGATGGGGAAAAAGATCCCGCCTTGATCGATGTAGAGGGACGCTGTGCGCCATTGGAGCTCCGCCGTGTGCCTTCGTCGCGCGCCTTCTCCATGAGCGGACTCCGCCCTGCGGTTTGGTCTTGGCCGGTGGGCTCTTTGGCTCCCCCGCGAACCCAATCTGGGAAAAACCGAGGCCTTTTGGCCTCGAGCACAGCCGCAACCACCCCCAACCATCCGCCGCCGTCCGCCGCCGCTCTCCTCCACCACGTCACGCGTCGCCGGCCAAGCAGGGACCCCAGCCACAGCCCTAGGCCATTAGTGCGGTAGACGTGAACCCCGGGGCAGCCTAGCTCGTTATCGCCGAACCCCGCCGCTCGCCGACAGCCGTGCCGCCGTCGGGAGTAGAGAAGGAGTAGGAAAGGGGAAAAGGTGCCTTGGCCAGTGGGCCCGTGTTGCAGCGAGGGAAGGAGGAGAGAAGGAACAGCGTGGGCGCGGTGCATCATGGACCCGCCACCGAGAACACGGGAGCAGCGGGGTGCACCGTGGACCAGGCCCATGAGCCGCGGGCCCGGGTAAGCCCACCGTGCACCACGTGGCGCCCGTGACGTCTTACCACGTGTGCAGGCCGGGCCGGCCCAACCCGGCCCAGATTCGGCCCAAGACCAGCCCCGACCGGCCTAGTCCAAGCCCGGCCCCCGACGTCGGCCTGCCCCACCGGTCAGACCGGACCCACGGTCGATGACGACACTGCTGATGTCATGTTGACGTCGGCCAACCAACCCGCGATGCCGCCACTTGTCAGCCTATAATTAAACCCTATTTTCTAATTTTAGAAATTGTTTTAATCTTTGAAAATTCATAGAAAATCCATACGATTTCAGAAAAAAATATGAAACAAGAGTCCAAATTTTTCTTAAATCGAGCTCTACGTCTTAGACTTGTTCTTGAGTGCATTTGGTTCTTCTAAATTTATGTTGCTTCTTTGTGTGCACCTCTATAGGGTTGCTTATCGCAACCATACGTTCCATTTTTCACAGCACCGAGGAGGACCCGACCAAGATGCCGGGAGGACCAGGGACTACTTCAAAGAGCTCGCTGACGCTTGGATGCCATGTCCCACCAACTTTCGTAGATCCTATTAGACATACCATATAGATTGCTAGCGCTTTACATTTACATTTGCAAGCTATATGCTAGGTTGCATGATTAGAATGCCTCTGTGAAGCCTCTACCTTGTCGCAACCTTTCACCCATACCCATTGTTAGCTTAGACACGCTTATCATATTATTGTGGCTATCTCAGTGCTATCTCACTTACGTGTTATATATATGAGAGCCGAGTATATGTGACCAGACGAATGGCTTGTGCCACCCGGTGAATGAGATTCCGCGTGTGTCTTGGGTGTGTGGTGGTGAGGGTTGTGTCAACCAGGCAGGATCGACGACGAGTCTCGAGGACGAGTATTACCGGGGGATGCTTCTAGGCATTCCCATGCTGTGCTACCTGTGGTGGGTAACTGCGTACGGTCTGAAGACCCTGGGTCGGAATCTTGTAATGGGATGAAGACCGGGAAGGAAGTGCCTGAAGATGTCTTGTCTGGTCCTACCTAAGGGCTTGTTCTCTGAGAATCGGCCCCTAGGGAATGTTACGTGCACATCACTCGTCCCCGGTGGGCGGGGTGCGGATTACCCATTCTAGTTAGGTGGTGCCATACCTACTTGGAGGTTAGTAGTTAGTGTGAGGGAGGTACAGGCGTAGATGTCCCACACCCTTCTGAGACAGCGTAGTAGCCATGAGTGGGCCCGGTACTACGTTCTCACAGTCTTAGCGTGCCGGTGGTACTCCTGGGCTCCCCAGAGCTGAGTGGTAGGGTGGCATCGTTCTGCTAGGAGGTCTCCATTATCGCTTAGGTGTTTCATGAGCACTAATGATGGTGATCTAGTGGCTACGGGTGTACAAGTTCTACAGAGTTAAAACCAATACGTATTGTCCTGCCTTCAGGCATGGTTTTGTCTTAGGCCTGGACTCGCTTTCGAGCTTGCGCCAGCTTACAACTTTCTTCCCTCAACCCCGAGAGGAGCACTTTATTTTTCTTTCTGGGAGGAGTTATGGCTGAGAGCCCAGAGGGCTAAGAGCCGATTAGGCAAGGCGGAAGGAGCTGGAGCCGTCTTGTCGCTGAGCGAGAGTGTGAGATGTGAGGGGTGTTTGGAGTTGGAGTTTGGGAATGGTATGATTATGGGAATGAGAATAAGACTGGTTTATTATTATAAAATTTGATTATTACATGCATAGGAAACTACAGCCAAATAATAGGCCTCTTGATAATACCCCGCTTGCATCCACTTTCCACAAAGCAAACACATATAGGGTGGGGAGCCCGGCGGTACAATTAAATCGATAGTTGTTTCGGGGGGCGAGTCCGACTACGACTTCAACGCTGATGAGTGGGAGGACTGAGGAGAGAATCTCGTGCTACGTTCAAGATGGAGGAGGAGACACTTCCTCTACTCTGAACGTTGCTATTTTGGATCTGTGTCAGCATGATTCCACCAAGTGGTGATGTAATAAAAGTTTAAACCTCTCTATTTGCTTTTGAACGCCGCATTATAACCGATATTAACGTGATTTGGATATTGTGATGGAATGATCATCTGGGACTATGTTGACACTGCTAACGACATCACTAATATAGCTTACTCTACGGCGCCCCTATTGCTGAGCTTACAACTCTCTATAAAAGCAATGACCCCAAACAAAGTCTTTGGTATTATAATAACCATAAAGCCACTTATCCACTACTCAAAGAATAACCTATACTTCTAGTCAAGCAGGTTGTCAATCCACTTATACAACTAGAAAGTATAATATGACATGAAATGATATGACTAGGCAGGAATAGAATAAGATAAAGAATATAGAACAAGACTCTGCAAGTGGACAGAATAATCTATACCATTGTAGCATTTTAATGAGTAAAGGATATCGTACCACTAGGAAGACAGATTAAATCTACTTAATGCTAATACTAATAAAGTCCTTATATATGGAATGTCTATAACCAATAATGATAAAGCTTCTACTCATGAACAGGGGTTAATGTCACATAAAATAATAATAAATATGATAAAGATATATATTATAAATGCTCAATAAGATAAATGATAAATACAGGGATCAAGCCATCATGAAATGATAAAGATTCAACAGAATATTCTAGTCTAAGGACTCACATGGGGCAATATAAGGAAAACTTATGTGTAACTATCATCACATGTTATTGCTAGACTCTAATTTGTGCAAACATCTAGTTATCATAGCTACTACTTATTACTTCATAACATACTTAAGGATCATCAACTAGGAAGGATTCAATAATGAGATCTTCACCTTTTTCACGACACACGATCTACCATTAACTATATGGAGAGGGAGGACTATAGAAGACTCATTAGAGCCGTCACCTCTACGAACTACCCCAAACCTCGTCATATAGGGGCATTTGCAGATACAACATATATAAGCACCACGCTTACATAAGTTATAACACCTATCTTGCACGTTACAAGATGAGGGCTATACAATCCTAAGCATGTAATCCATAGTAAATAAATAACTCTACTAGACATATTAAAGCAAACAATAAACAAAGCAAATGATAATATAATAAAGATAAAGAACAATATCATAGATGATCAATGAGTAATGAATATACCAAAGATAAATATATCAAAGAGTATAACAATGTACCTATGAACACCTTGACAGAAATCTCAAGCTCAAGCCTTCCAATGCTTGGAACTCCTTCTAATCTATTGCTAGTAGCTAATCTCTCTAGATCTAGAACTATTCTGAGGAACTAGGGTTTATGGCTCTGGACTTGATCTCTGGAACTCGGGTTTTACGATCTTGATCTTGAATTAGGGTTTCGGGGCGTAGCCCCGCCCTTCTTTTATAGCCCCATAGGATGAATCTCAGCCCTTGGATCAAACCGACTTAATTGGGCCGGACTAGATCAACTCCATAGGTCGGTTGTAGGAAGCTTCCG
The DNA here is from genome assembly GCA_015847255.1 of Hyparrhenia diplandra. Taxonomy (NCBI): domain Eukaryota; kingdom Viridiplantae; phylum Streptophyta; class Magnoliopsida; order Poales; family Poaceae; genus Hyparrhenia; species Hyparrhenia diplandra. Next base: position 255,127 of record JADLZK010001381.1, on the reverse strand, counting down.
AAGATGGACACGTGGCTCCACCCGGGGGGTGCCGCGCGCACACCCTCGTGCCGCCCCGGCCCCACCCGGAAGGGTGTGGGCCCCGGCTTTGGCAGGTGTCTTCTCTTCACATATATACCCACGAAATTTACTCCAATCGCCCGTGATTTGGTCCTTTTCTTGGTGTCTTGATTTCTCCTCTTTTTCTCTCGATTTTAGGGGTTTTCGAGTTCACACAAAACTCGAGTGTATACAAAACTTGTGGAAATCATTAGTATAAACCCTATCTTTTATTTGTTCTTGTCCTCATATGTTCTATTATTTCATAGTAAAAAGTTGACAATAACTACCGTCAACAAGCTCCCCCAAGCTTACCTTTTGCTAGTCCCTTAGCAAAACATATAAACTATAAAACAAACTTGGATCAGGAGTTGCTACGATACTTTTATTCTTACAAAGTACACATGCTTTCAAAAAGAGACTCAACTCCGGACTAGATAGACTAATCCTGACTTCAAACCTTTTCTTTTACCAACTATGGTGCTTTTACTCTCACTTAGGTACTTGAGCAATTGAAAGATAGAACAATCAAGTCAAGCTCTATGTCTCAAGTCTTTGATCACTAATATTCCGGAGTGTTTAATAAATTTTGCAAATAAAACTCAGAGCTCTGTAATGAATGGCACTCTCAGTCTCTCAATATGTGGTATTTGTGGATCCTCACTAAGCATTAATAACTACCTTCTCTCTTGTATATATATGGTATTTATGGCACAAGGCTAAGTATTAAGCCTTTATAACTCACTCTCTCTCTAAATATGGTTTATGTGAGGTTCATAGGAGTGGCACTCTTAATAATATTGCATATCTGCAAAGGATATATCTATAGTTCAAACAATGAATCCATAGAGAGTTCAGCCAATCAAGACAGGTATAGCATGTGTATGGAATATGGTGGATGGGTGTATATTTGGTGGCTAAAACAAATTCTACGTTTACTGCGTTTGATGATAAAACAAATCTCTCTTTTGAAACTTGGATTTTTTTTTTGAGAACTTTGGGCTGCATACTTTTCTTTCTTTTTCTTTTCAGAGAGGCGGGCATCTAAGTACCCATTGTTTTTATTTGGGCACTTGTCCTCTTTTACTCTCTTTCTCTTTTTTCTTAGGGAGGTAGGCTCTACTCGCCCGTAGGACACTTGTCCATTTTTCATCTCCCTCTCTTTTTTTAGCAGCAACCCAAATCTCTTTCCATTGATAAACTTTTTTGAGAGATATCAACAAAGATACTTTTGGAGTAAATAAACATGGGCTTCCTATGGTTTAATGGAGAGTTTATTCCCAGTGTAGGAATGAAACAAGTATATGGATGTATATGTGGAAAAAGCATGGTATTGCAATCACTCCCATTGTAGGAATAATGCATATGTATGTGGAAGGTGGTGTGGATGGAAACTTGTCTTTTCATGACTGAACTCCTCACAAAAACAAAGCAAGCTTGAACTACTCAACCCAAAGCAAATATAGCATATGTAACTGGAATGTTTTCCTAATCTAATAATTATAAAAAATGGCTTTGGTAGGAATTTAACACTCGCCAAACAAGAGCTCATCATGAAAGATTTTAAATTTTTTAAAAGTAAATCGCCGGATATAGTTTCACTAGGACAAGATAAATAGCATGCTCAGACTTTCTCATATCATATCCCCCAATTACCTAGACTTAGATCAAGTGTATGCAACCACAAGTCGGGTATAGAGCAAATTTGAAAGCAGGGACAAATATATCCAAAACATCGGAGGAGTTTCTAGTAAAAAGCAAGGTACTAAAAAGAATTAGAGTAGAGCAACTATTCATCATTTCCAAGACTAACTTTATTTATTGTAACTAACATTTATTTAACCACACCTTAAGCAAATATATATATATATATATATATATATATATATATATATATATATATATATATATATATATATATATATATATATATATATATATATATATATATATATATATATATATATATACATATATATATATATATATATATATATATGTATATATATATATATATATATATATAATTAAGACTCTTTATTTGATTTAAAACTTTATGCATCTTTTTATGGTCTTTTAAAAGTAAAGCAAAAGATAGTATAGGGTACTTATCTCGATAATCAGGGGTGCTCTCCCCAAGCTAGATTTTTGTGTAAGTGCTAAGGTGAGGTAGACTAATGGAGATGATGTTGTCCTTCCTTGATGAAATATTGATAATGACCGTTAAGGTTACATTGGGCGTCTCCTTCTCGTCATAACTCATAATTGCCTTAGATCCTGCAAAACTCAAGTAGACAACAAAACTTAGTAGAATTGATTAAGCGTTAGCGATTGGATATTTTATGTCTTTAATATCTTGAGCTTATTTTATGAGAAAGATCAAAGATTAAACTTGAACAGGGGATCTAAGCAAGAAATAATATTTTTTTTTTATACATGCATGCAATATTTTTTTATTTTTATTTTTATGCCTCCACAATGAATAGTCCAAAGGGGTGTTTAAGCCACGTAAATAATTACATGGGGCTTTAGATGAATGGATGCTAAAGAAAATAAATATGCACAAAACTAAAAGATAAAAAGATACCTTTACTGTACTTACCTTGGGCACTTAGGAGTTACTCCAATGGTATGTCGGTTTGAACTAAAAAACTTCGGGGAAGTTACCTTAGAAGGAGAGGGCGGTTCTCGGTTCGAAGGTGTACTTTCCTTCTTCCTCCATACCTTCTTGGTTGGTTTAGGTGCGGGTGGAGTTACCTCTTCCTGTACCTTCTCTTCTTCTTTGTGTACCTCTTCAAGGTTGTTGGTCCAATCTTCCCATCCAACTTCTATGGTTGATGCTGCCGCCGTGTACTCTCCCCATTCTTCGTTGGACTTTGGGACGTACTGGTTGCGACGAGCATTTTGTCTCCTCCTATTGCGAGGCTCTCTGCATTCTTCATAGTCAGTATAATTTCTGAAATAACAACGTACCCGTTCTGTAGGAAACTGGAAGTGGATTTCTCCGTCCTTCATGTAGATGGTTGCGCGGGTCGTGTTCAAGAATGGTCTTCCTAGCACAATGGGTGCATTGATGTCTTCATCTTGCATGTCCAGGACCATAAAGTCTGCATGTACGAAGTGGTCCCGAATCTGGACAGGTACATCTCTAGCTATGCCTTCTGGCCTCCTGTAAGACTGGTCTGCCATCTGCAGCTGCGTATATGTTTCATACAGGGGTTGTTTACCAAATATAAATTCATAGATTACCTTTGGCATGATGTTGACTCCTGAGCCTGTGTCACAGATGGTATTTGTGAAGGTTAGCTGATTAATTGAAATGTCTATCTCAGGGTTACCTGGATCTTCCATCTTTGGCAGATACGGTGAAGTAGCAGCATAATCCCATTCTGAGTAGACTGCTTCGATCATGTTCATGTTCTGAGACTGCTTCTTCTTGTTCTTCCTTCTTCTGTAGCTAGGATCATTCTTCTTGACAAGTTGTTCAATGTCGGGGCTGTACTGAGGATGAGCAGGATACTCATTGTTGGTATTTGATAAGCCCTCTGAAAATATTTATAATTTGTATAATCCATAAGCGAACGGATACCGGTGAGCACTTCACCCGGAGAGGGTTTTAATATAGAATCCACGGGGGAAACTGGTGAGGGAGACTACGATCTAATCTTAACCCTAGAAAGTAGCACAAGACTTAAGAAGGTTGAGAGTGTAGAGAGGATTACTAAGATATCTAGTTCTTATCCCGATACGCTATGATGATATTGTCTTAGGGGACGTACTCAAAGGAAAGCGAGGGGACGAAACGTGCAATCCTCCAAAGAACATGGTCCTGCTTGGCCTATCATTCAGGGGGTGGACTCCAAAGGACTCAACAGGACTGTCACTCCCGCGATCTACCACACGACCCGGAATGTAGGGTGCATTCACAAGCAACCTCGGTCTAAGCACCACGCATAAACCTAAGCTACTCCTCTAATCTATAGGGTCCCTACAGATTAAAGTACTCAAACAAGAGTTGTGAACAATAAGAACAATAAGAACTAGTACTTACTAGAAAAAGAAGTAGATTACGAGTAATTCCAAGTGTAGGTTAACTTCCAGCGAGGTACAAGTATGGAGGTAGCACCGACGGTAGGCACCTCCTCCGTTCCCTTCCCTCTCTCCATCTCTCTTGATCTAAGGATTAGATCTAATCCTCTCTTGCATGCTAACTCTTCTAGTTCTAGTTCTAGTCTAGACCTAGAGGGAGAATCAGGGTCTCAGCCTATTGATACTGAATGATAATGAATTAGGGTTTAACCCTGGGGTCAGGGGGTCTTCTTATATAGCCCTCGGCGATGAACGATGACCCTTGGATCAAACCGACCTTCAATAACGGTGTAGATACAACCTCAATGTCGGTAGTAAACCGACCTAGGAAGATGAGGCCGGCAGGTGGGACCCACTTGGCGGTCGCCGTGAATCTTCTGGCGGCCGCCGAGGTCCCGTGGCACAACCGTGTCGGGTTTCTCCTGGTGTCTTCTGGTGTCTTCTAGAATGTTTTAGTCCACTTTTTGGGTTGAGTTGCCTCACGGTCAAGTCTTGTCATCGTATGGGATGTAAACTCTTAGGTTTCTCACCGTTCTTATCTACTTTTATCTGTTCAGTCCCTGTAAAGTCATGGAATACCAAAACTCATGGAAATATGTTAGTTAAGTCCCTAGTCTATGTGATTATTCATTTTATGCCCTTATTCCATGTTTAGTTGACTAGTAATATTATGCTATAACAGGTGTCAACAAGCTCCCCAAGCTTACCCTTTGCTAGTCCCTAGCAAAGCCAAACTTAGTAATGGATTAGGAGTTCTTTTAACGCTTTCACGCCTCAAAGTACACATGCTTTCAAACAAAATTTCTCTCCGGATAAGAATAAACTTGTTCAACTTTCAACTTACCCATATTACCTTGAACCATGGAGCTTATAGCCTTTTCTTGGGATCTTAAGTAATTGAAAGATAGAACCAAAAAGTCAAGCACCATATCTCAAACTCATTGTTCAAGCTGTCATACGGAGTTTTTGTAAGTTTTCAAAATAAAACTCAAAGTTCTGATATGACTCTCTCAAGTCTCTCATTTGTGGTATTTGTGGATCCTCACTAAGGCAACAAGGTTGTTTTGCCTTTCTCTCATAATATGTGGTATTTTTGGCTAAGGCGGTAGGACACTATGCCTTCTTCTCTCTCACCCTATATCTAAGGCTTATATCTGGGGCTCATAGGTGGAAGAAAAACTACATCTACTTACTAAGCATATATTGTAAGTTCAAGCAATGAATCAAAAGTCACGAGTCATACTTGATCAAGTGATGCATGTGTATAGTGGAATGAATTTGGTGGTAAGTGATGGTTGGGAATGCAATGAATGCAATGAGGTGCATCTACTTGGATGAGGGGAAAAAGCCTAATTCTACTTTTGGCTCCTTGAAAGATATTCTCTCTTTAGATTCTGGAAACTTTATGAGAACTTCGGTTGTATCTCTTTCTTTTTCTTTATTTTTCTTTTATGGAGGCGAGCAGCATCTAAGTACCCATTGTTTTCAGCGGATACTTGTCCATTTTTTAACTCTCCTTTATTCTTTCTTTTTTTTTAGGGAGGTAGGCTCTTCTCGCCCGTAGGACACTTGTCCATTTTTCATCTCCCCTTTTATTCTATATATATTCTTTTAAATACAACCCAAATCTCTTTTGCAATAAACTTTTGAGAGATAGACAAGAGTAATGGAGCTTCGTAAGATATTGGCTGGATATAAAAGAGTGGAAGGGTGTAGGGAATATTTTTGGTTGCTCTATCCCAGGATAGGAGTAGAACACTTTTAGTGGATATAGTGGATGCATAATGGATGTATATGATGGTGTAATGGTGGATGCGTACTTCCGAGGTGGAAATAGCATATACATGAATGGAGTCGAGTGGAGTGGAGTGCAATAGAGTGGAATGAGATAGAATGAGATGAAGTGAGATGGAGTGAGATGGAGTGTACATGATCGGCATGACAAGTTTCAAGGGTCGACAAAGATTGAACAAACTCAATGCAAAGCAAGCAGCCTATATATATGTTAAAAGGGTTTTCCTAATCTAGGGAGCATGTATATATGGCTGTGGTAGGAGGTTCAACACTCTATCACACAGGAACTTATCATGTGCACTTTTAAAGTTTCAAATTAGATCTCAAAATCCAAAGATCACTAGGAGTAAGATCAATAGCAGCTCAAACTCTCATATATCATATCCGTCAATTACCTAGACTTTAGAGCAAGCAATTTGCAACCCACGAGGTTTCGGGTTCAAGTAAATCTCAAGTCAAAGCAGTTTTTGCATTTAAGGCTCAAGAGAAATTAAGCTTGAAAGCTAGGTACTGAAAAAGGAATTACGACGAAGCAACTATTCATCATTTCCATGCATGAGAATTAGCTTTAGAGATCATTTTATGTAGGTGGAAAAGAAAAACTCTGGTACACTCCTATTTATTTATTCCCAAACTCTAGCAAAGACTCTTTAAACGACTAGACTTTTATAAAACTAGACTCTAGCAAACTCTTCTAGCAAACCGAGCAAAATAAATATTTAACTAATAATACTATAGTAGAGATACTTATCGGGATAACTGGGGTGCTCTCCCCAAGCTGAATTGAAGTGTAGGGTCATTGATGATGAGGAAGTTGAGGTAGATGGCGATGATGATGTCGACCTATCATGTCTCTTTCCCTTTGAATCTCTTGAACTCAAATAGACAACAAAGCTAGTGGAACTTGATTAAGCATTAGGGGTTAGCCACATTAGCTTCATGTGCCTAGAGATGGATCATAATTATTACTGAGTAAAACTTCAAATGAGGAAAATATTTTTGGAGTTTTATGAGTTTATATGCATGCAAAGAACTATGATACAAATGCAACTAGATGAATGAATAATAATTTTTTTTTGCCACCACGGTGAATATCCTTATGGGTTATTACATACCACAAGATTATTCACATGGGGCTTTAGAATTTTTCAATGCAATGTTAATGCAGAAATTAAATATGCTAAAGGAAAATGATTATGCAAAAGAAGTAAATATGCTAATGCAAGATGCAGGAAAATAAATATGATTATGCAATTAAATATGCAATGCTAAGAATTAAATATGGATAACTACCGAGTTACCTTTCGGCGGGGTTCAATGTTTTAAGTCCTTTGAACAAGACTACTTACCTTGGTTACTCCTTGAGTGTATCATCTGAACTTGGTAATGGTGTCACCCATGTTCATTTGCTGGTCCAACATTTAGAAGTGAAAGTTTGATAGTGGGGGTTGGCAGCTTCTTATTTCGTGTGCATGCTTTGTGGGTTCAGGATATTCACTTGTAGAATTTTGGGGGAGTGACACTCTCCTCCACATTTTGCTCGAAGTGTGTCCCGTGTGCAAAGACAAGGTAGAGATCAAGTGCATGGGCCCTGTTGGTGGGAAAACACCAACAGAACCAGAAATTCATTCTTCTCTAAAACCTCAGGCACATCAAACAAGATAAAGTTAATGTTTATGTGTTTCCTTTTCTAAAACAAGGGTGATAAGATCAGAAGATGGAACATGAATGTTGCAATACAATTGCTAAAATGATTAGGACTATGAGATCAAGAAGGTGGTGTTAGGAACAATAAAAAGAAACGAAACATGTTGAGCTAATGAAGTCGAGATCAAGCAAGGGTGTTACTCTAACATGTTTGGTTCTTCATTCATGAACATGCCATAATTAAGAGAAAAGCTTATTTATTGACAACTCACCTCAAGATGCTACCTTACTATTGGAGCATGATGGCATTGTAGCAACTTGTGGTGCTTTACTTTCTTCTTGAAGCTTTCTTGATTTGGCCTCTTGTGTAATTTTTCCTAACTTGTCTTCTTTCTCTTTATTCCATAAGGTTCTTCTGTGTATGAGCGTGTCTTCCTTGTGAAAGGTTTGTTGTATCTTGCTTCTTCTCACCGTGAGTTCATCTCGGGACCTCTCCCCAAGCTTATTTGAGAGTTTCTTCTTGTCTGCAGGGGGTTAGTCCAACAAAATATACCAATGTCTACACAAGCAATTTTTAGTTCAATAACCAAACTAGACTCCATGTCTAATTCAATTAAGGAAGGCGTTCTAACCTAAGCACCATGCTTAATTTAAAAGCCTTTGGAAACACACTAGCAAAGATTCCCAAACCAAAGCATACTATGGTAGATAAAAGGGTAGCATGAAGGCATTATAGAGATTTACTCAAGCAGAGAGATGAAAAGTATGACAATAGTTGTTTCGCGAGATTGAGCATATCTCAAAAGGTAGAGGCAACCAAGATAGTGTAGCAACATGGCAAGGAATATTTCTATGCATGTGATTTCATGTTGCGCAATAATTGGTTGGACATACCTCATTGTTGTCCTTCGTTCTTCTTGCTTTAGACCTGAAATGGTTAGCGACAAAAATACCCGAAGGAATATTTCTTCATTCATATCTCTATGCTCATTTCACAAGGGTATTATAGCAATAAGGTAAACACTCATGCTATTTCTCAAGAAGTTCTTGTTTAAGGACAAAGAAGCTCGTCCTTGGGAAACCATTGAATTATGATTCATGATGATGAAGTGGTTTCCCTTCCAACATCAATCTACCTCAAGATTTTATGCCAACGAGATCTAGAATATTTATTATAGATGTTTGCATCTACAACCACCCTTTCAAAATCTATAGGAGGAGAGAGAATGAGGGGGTTGAAGATCTCGTGTATGATAGTGATAGAGAGACTAGGTGATTCAGGAAGGTGATCATGTGAACATGGACTAGATGAAGTGTCTATGAAGCGGCTCTCATACTCACTGATATTGTCTTCCTTCCGAAACTCCAAGGTGAATCTATCATGGTTGTCTAAGGGATCTCTTGGGTTGGTGTCTCTCAGGCTAATAATATCTAAAATGTCATCCAAACAATCAATGGCTGTGGTACATAGGTTTTTAACACTCTCAAGCCATTGTTGTGGGTCTTCTTGGTGGTCTTGATGATTCTTATGCTTAGGTTGTTGTGGTAAATTTCTAGGGTCATCATGAGTCTCAAAGAAGGAAGCATATGTGGATTCATCGGGGACAAGGATGGGTTTAGAGATAGGTTCGAATAAATCATCTTGTCTAGGCATAGAAGGGGAGAAGATAAGATTGTCTTCTAGATAGCTTTGCTCTCCTTTTATGGCATGATCGGACATGCCGATCCTTGGGTTCTTCCCAATGTCTTTTGAAAGAATAAGCATATTCAATAAGAGATTTCTCCTTAAAGGAATCTGAATTATAATCACTTGGAGATCTCTTATAAGCACATTCAATAAGAGACTTCTCAAAAGAATCTGAATTGTGGTCACTTAGAGGTCTCTTGTATGGATGAGAATTTATTATTCTCCCAAAATCACTAAGGCTGAAATCATAAGGGTCTTCCAAAGGTGGAATTTCTTCTTCCTTTGGGGGATTTTGGGATGTTGATGGTTCAGGATGGATAGCTAAGTCTTGGGATTGGAATTGTTGCGAATTAGCTATTGTAGTTTCCTCTCCTTGATCGGAGCGTGATTCTTCCTTTTTCTCGGGAAAAGTTCTAGTGGAGGTGGCGTATTCACAACATCTGTTAAGGACATCTCTTGCTTCTCTATCAGATAGAGAAAGGAATGCGCCTCCCGAAGCTGCACTAAGGTCCCCTGCATCTTCCTTATTAAGACCTAGATAAAAATGTTGAAGAAGGATTGGGTCTGGAATACCAAGGTTTGGGCCAGTGTTGATGAGGTCATTAAAACGATCCCATGATGCAGTAAGAGACTCTTCTTTATTTTGTTTAAAAGTTAGAAGTTCTATACGAAGACGTGCCACTCTGGAGGTGGGAAAGAAATATGTACAAAATTTGGACATTAATGTTCCCCAATCTCCTTTCACTCTCTCTATGTTCAAGTAATACCACTTGTTTAGCTTTTCCCCCCAAAAGAGAACGGAAAGAACTTCCAAACAAGTAAGGTATTATCGGATATGCCTTTCAAACGAAGGCAACCCATGATCTCCCAAACTTTTGTAGGTGTGAGTGTGGGTTGGCCTCGCCTCCCGAGAAGGCTAATTTACGAACCATTCTTATATAACCCAAGCGTAGCTCATAGGACTTTGCTAAGATAGGCTCAAAAATTCTGGTTGCCTAAAGCTTTCGCCAGGGGTATATGATATTTATAGATAGGCGTGGAATCCATAATGAAAAAGAAAAGAAAAGAATAGAAGAGATAAGAAGATAAAAGAATAAAAGAATATGATACAAGGATAAGGTAGATTCGAAGTCAACTCAGCAACCGTTTCCCCGGCAACGGCGCCAGAAATGCTTGTTGGTATTTGATAAGCCTACAGAAATATTTATAATTTGTATAATCCGCAAGCGAACGGATACCGGTGAGCACTTCACCCGGGAGAGGGTTTTACATATCGAATCCACAGGGAAACGGGTGAGGGAGACTACGATCTAATCTTAACCCGGAGTAGCACAAGACTTAAGAAGATTGAGAGTGTAGAGAGGATTACTAAGATATCTATTTCTTATCCTGATAAGCTATGATGATATTGTCTTAGGGGACGTACTCAAAGGAAAGCAGGGATGAAACGTGCAATCCTCCAGTAACATGGTCCTGCTTGGCCTATCATTCGGGGGGTGGACTCCAAAGGACTCAACAGGGTTGTCCACTCCCGCGATCTACCACACGACCCGGAATGTAGGGTGCATTCACAAGCAACCTCGGTCTAAGCACCACGCATAAACCTAAGCTACTCCTCTAATCTATAGGGTCCTACAGATTAAAGTACTCAAACAAGAGTTGTGAACAATAAGAACAATAAGAACTAGTACTTACTAGAAAAAGAAGTAGAGTACCAGAGTAATTCCAAGTGTAGGTTAACTTACACTGAGGTACAAGTATGGAGGTAGCACCGACAGTGCCGGCACCTCCTCCTCCTGTTCCCTTCCCTCTCTCTATCTCTCTTGATCTAAAGATTAGATCTATCTAGATCTAATCCTCTCTTGCATGCTAACTCTTCTAGTTCTAGTTCTAGTCTAGACCTAGAGGGAGACTCAGGGTCTCAGCCTATTGATACTGAATGATAATGAATTAGGGTTTAACCCTGGGGTTAGGGGGTCTTCTTATATAGCCCTCGGCAATGAACGATGACCCTTGGATCAAACCGACCTTCAATAACGGTGTAGATACAACCTCAATGTCGGTAGTAAACCGACCTAGGAAGATGAGGCCGACAGGTGGGACCCACTTGGCGGTCGCCGTGAATCTTCCTGGCGGCCGCCAGGGTCCTGTGGCACAACCGTGTCAGGTTTCTCCTGGTGTCTTCTGGTGTCTTCTAGAATGTTTTAGTCCACTTTTTGGGTTGAGTTACCTCACGGTCAAGTCTTGTCATCGTATGGGATGTAAACTCTTAGGTTTCTCACCGTTCTTATCTACTTTTATCTGTTCAGTCCCTGCAAAGTCATGGAATACCAAAACTCGTGGAAATATGTTAGTTAAGTCCCTAGTCTATGTGATTATTTATTTTATGCCCTTATTCCATGTTTAGTTGACTAGTCATATTATGCTATAACAGGTGTCAACACTCATGCATCTTGTTCTTGAAGTGGAAGGTCTCCCTTCTCCCCTTGATATTAAAACAAATCTTCGCTTGAGCAGCGTAGATGATAGCTTTGGCCGTCGTTAAGAATGGTCGGCCCAATATAATGGTTGATTTGTCATCTCCTCCTGTGTCGAGGATGACAAAGTCTGCTTGCACGAACGAATTGCCAACTCGTAGGCAAATGCCGTCGAGGATGCCCTTAGGGCAGATGATTGATTGGTCTGCAAGCTGCAAGCACATGGTTGTGGATAATAAAGGAGCACCATGGATCTTATCATAAATTACCTTTGGCATTATATTAATGCTGGATCCGTGGTCACAAAGAGCATTGTTGAATGTGTGCGGCCCAATCTGAATAGTGATGGCCGGTCTTCCTGAATCTCTTTTCTTGATTGGCATGGACTCATGCCTCCATCCTTTCTTCATAGAGTCTTGATGATAGCCTGCATTAAAAATATTGACAAGGTTTGCAGACTCTAACTCTTCTGGCTGGCCTGAGATCTTGTTAGATTCTAATGGGGGAACAGCAGCGGCCAACTGAGCAAGTTGTGACTCTAGCATCTTATTAAAGCTATGCTGGTTCTTCATGGCAGTGGAAAAGGTGTCTAGCCTAGTACTGATGGTGTCTAAGGTTTTGTCATTGGCTATGAACTTCTTATTGATCTGCTCAATAAGTCTAGACTGACCAGCAAGTAACTCTCTCAAAGGAGGTTGGTTGAAGTTATTACCTTGGTAATTACCTGAGTAGTTACCTGAGTAGTTTGGCTTCTATTGTTGGTTCCACCCTTGAGGTTGTTGAGGACGATAATTGTTGTTGTTGTTGATGTAGTGTACATCCTCCATAAGTTCTGGACAATTCTTTCCAGAATGCCCAAAGCTTCCGCATTCTTCACACGCCATGAGAGTGTCATTAACATGCATGACCTCTCTCTTCTCATGGTCTTGGTTCTCTAGCTTCTTCATCAGCAAATCTAACTTTGCTGATAGCATGTCCACCTCCTTAAGCTGATGGACTCCACCTCTCTTCCGAGTAGCAGTGCGTTCTTCATTCCAACTCTGGTTGGAAGCCATCTTCTCAACGAGTGTAGTAGCGTTGGGGGGAGCGTAAGAGCTAGGAATGCTCCTCCAACAGCAGCGTCCATTGTCTCACGGGTGCTAGTAGTGAGCCCGTGATAGAATGTCTGCATCAACAGCCAGTCCTCCATCCCATGATGAGGACACTTTCGATATCGAGGTCCGAAAACGCTCCCAAGCTTCGGAAACGACTCATCATGTTGTTGCTGAAAGCTTGATATTTTCCCACGCAAGGCATTAGTCTTGCCGGTAGGAAAGAACTTGGCGAGGAAGTTGGTCGAGCAGCGGTCCCAAGTATTGTTCTTCTCCTTGTTAGCATAGAACCACTGTTTGGCCTTTCCAAGCAGCGAGAATGGGAAAAGGTGAAGCAGAGTGGCATCACGTGTCACTCCCTTGATCGTGAAGGTGCTGCAGATCTCGAGAAAGTGTTGCAAATGGGCACTTGCATCTTCATGTGCCTTCCCACAGAATTGACTAGCTTGCACCATAGTGATGAGTGCAGGCTTAAGCTCGAAGCCATTCTCTCCAACATCAACTGTTGGTCCGGTGCGGATGTTGTTGGTGGTCGGAGCAGAGAATTCGCGTAGACTTTTGTTAGCCATAGCTTCAAAGTCAGATGCTAAGCTTCTCTTCGAATGTTGGTCTTCCGAAACTTCTTTGTGTGCCTTCCGGAGCTTTTCTCTTTGCTGTCTGATTAACTTTTCTGGGTCACTGAGAAAATTATCTGGAAGCGTAGCACTTTGCATACATTAACCTAAAATAAAATGATCAAAATAAAACAAAACAAAAGAGTGAAGGTGTTGTGAGTAGAAGATTATTGGTTTATCTAATTCCATGCGTGTAAGGCTATACTAGTACTTCTAGGGAATCTACTTGAATGCCTCCTTAGAGCTGAAAAGATATGTAGTAAGAAAGCTGAATGTCCTCCATGCATCTAGAAGATATGCATCAAGTAAGCTGAAAATCTTCAAAAGAAAGTTGAATGTCTTCTAAAGAGATTTAGAAAGTATGCACTAAGCAAGTTGAATGTCTTTAATGCATCAACAAGTTATGCCCTAAGTAGTTTGATGTCTTCCCCGGCAACGGCGCCAAAAATGCTTGTTGACACTGCTTAACGACATCACTAATATAGCTTACTCTACGGCGCCCCTATTGCTAGGCGACAACTCTCTATAAAAGCAATGACCCCAAACAGTGCTAGTATTATAATAATCATAAAGCCACTTATCCACTACTCAAAGAATAACCTATACTTCTAGTCAAGCAGGTTGTCAATCCACTTACGCAACTAGAAAGTATAATATGACATGAAATGATATGACTAGGCAGGAATAGAATAAGATAAAGAATATAGAACAAGACTCTGCAAGCGGATAGAATAATCTATACCATTGTAGCATTTTAATGAGTAAAGGATATCGTACCACTAGGAAGACAGATTAAATCTACTTAATGCTAATACTAATAAAGTCCTTATATATGGAATGTCTATAACCAATAATGATAAAGCTTCTACTCATCAACAGGGGTTAATGTCACATAAAATAATAATAAATACGATAAAGATATATATTATAAATGCTCAATAAGATAAATGATAAATACAAGGATCAAGCCATCATGAAATGATAAAGATTCAACAGAATATTCACTACTACATAAACGATTAACCGTGGCGGACAAAAAACATTTTCCGTGGCGGGCATTTTGTCCGCCACGGACGGAGGGTCACGGAAAATGGACGATTTTCTGTGGCGGACAAAATGCCCGCCACGGTTCTTGAATAAAAAAATAAAAAAAAAGAAAAATCGAATCAAAACCCTAGCGGGCCTGGCCGCCGGGCCCACTAGGGTTTCCTAGCCGCCGCCGCCCGGATCTCGGGAAGAGGAGGAACGCCGCCGCCTCCCGGCCCACCGGATCGGCCATCTCCACGCAGCCGGATCTCGGGAAGAGGAGGAGCTCGCGCCGCCGCCCGGATCTCGGGAAGAGGAGCGCCGTCGTCCGCGTCACGATCGAGGCCGCACGCCGCCGGATCTCGGGGAAGAGGAGGAGCTCGCCGCCGCACGGCCGAGGCCGCCACGCCGGGTCGAAGTCGCCACCGCGCGGAAGCCACGCCGCCGCCGTCGACCCCACCTCTGCGCCGCTCGCCTCCTCGCGTGCGCGCGCCCGACGCCACCTCCACGCCGCCTCCTCCCGCCGGGCGCCGACGCCCCGGGGGAGAGGAGCGCCGCCGAGCTCGAGGAGCGCCGCCGGATCCCTAGGCCATCCACGCCTCAAGCCGCCAGAGAGGGAGGGGGAGGGAGGGGGCTCGGCCGGGGAGGGAGACAGAGAGGGAGAAGGGGCGACGGGAGGGAGGGCCTACCGGGGAGGGAGACGGAGGATCTGGACTTTGTTTTTTTAAGTCGGGACGGGAGGGGAGCGACGGGAGGTGGAGAAGTGAAGTGAAACCCTAGAGAGTGAAGTACACGTATATAAATCGTGTGACTATGGAATGGGCTTTTGGGCCGATGGGGGTGGACCTGATTTTCCATGACGGGCTAATTAGAAAAACCGCCACGGTTAATCCATTTGCCGTGGCGGACTTTTTTTGTGCCCGCCACGGTTAATCCCTATTAACCGTGGCGGTTATTTTATAATGTCCGCCACGGTTAATCGATTAACCGTGGCGGTTTTTCCCGGCCGAGGTGGTGCCGAGCCACCTATTTTCCGTGGCGGTTTCTTAAATGCCCGCCACGGAAAATAAAATTGGAACACCATGTAAAATCAATTTTGTAGTAGTGATTCTAGTCTAAGGACTCACATGGGGCAATATAAGGAAAACTTATGTGTAACTATCATCACATGTTATTGCTAGACTCTAATTAGTGCAAACATCTAGTTATCATAGCTACTACTTATTACTTCATAACATACTTAAGGATCATCAACTAGGAAGGATTCAATAATGAGATCTTCACCTTCTTCGCGACACACGATCTACCGTTAACTATATGGAGAGGGAGGACTATAGAAGACTCAATAGAGCTGTCACCTCTACGAACTACCCCAAACCTCGTCATATAGGGGGCATTTGCAGATACAACATATATAAGCACCATGCTTACATAAGTTATAACACCTATCTTGCACGTTACAAGATGAGGGCTATACAATCCTAAGCATGTAATCCATAGTAAATAAATAACTCTACTAGACATATTAAAGCAAACAATAAACAAAGCAAATGATAATATAATAAAGATAAAGAACAATATCATAGATGATCAATGAGTAATGAATATACCAAAGATAAATATATCAAAGAGTATAACAATGTACCTATGAACACCTTGACAGAATCTAAAGCTCAAGCCTTCCAATGCTTGAAACTCCTTCTAATCTATTGCTAGTAGCTAATCTCTCTAGATCTAGAACTATTTTGAGGAACTAGGGTTTATGGCTCTGGACTTGATCTCTGGAACTCAGGTTTCTGATCTTCAGTATTGAATTAGGGTTTCAGGGGGTAGCCCTGCCCCTTCTTTTATAGCCCCATAGGATGAATCTCAGCCCTTGGATCAAACCGACTTGATTGGACGGACTAGATCAACTCCATAGGTCGGTTGTAGGAAGCTTCCAGAAGATGGACACGTGGCTCCACCGGGGAGGTGCCGCGCTGCAACCCCCTCCCCTCGTGCCGCCCGGCCCCACCTGGAAGGGTGTGGGCCCCGCTTTGGCGAGGTGTCTTCTATTCACATATAGACCCCTGGAATTTACTCCAATCGCTCAGATTTTGTCCTTTTCTTCGGTGTCTTGATTTCTCCTCTTTTCTCTCTAATTTTCCGGGGTTTTCCAGAGTTCACCTGTAAAACTGAGTGTATACAAAACTTGTGGAAATCATTAGTATAAACCCTATCTTTTATTTGTTCTTGTCCTCATATGTTCTATTATTTCATAGTAAAAAGTTGACAATAACTACCGTCAACGGACTATCACTTTATACTTCGTATCTGTGGATTTCCCTTCGTGGAAATTGGGATCGTTACAGTTGGTATCAAGAGCCATGCTTGACCTTAGGACGAGACCCCTAGGAATTGGACACTAGTCTTAGGAAGACTTGTCTTTCGGTTATATTACTGACCCCGCATCTTTTTCAATGCACGGCTTATCCCTCTTATGCTAACCCTTCTAACCCATCTCATGAATGTAATGCAGATGGCTGGTTTCATCCTTGGCCCAAGGCCATCCTCGCTTGTGGAGGTGCCTATCGACTCAGCGCACCACGGGGGTTTTGCACTCCTGTTGCGCATGGCGCTCACTAAGCTTGGTGTGCCTACTGAGCACATCAAGTACACCTATGAGGGAGAGCTCTCGTCTGATGGAGGACTGCAGGGCTACATCACCATCAGCCTCACTTACCCTGCAAGTGAGAAGGTGCACGCGTTCTTGGGCAGCTCGGAGTACCACTTTGACACCTCAGTGGACACATGAGTTTAGCAGATCTCTCATATCGCACTTCGCGAGCTGATGAGGGACGCCCAGGAGCACCTCGAGGGTACGCGCTTCTGCCTGCTACCCCACGCCTTGGAGCTTGCTTAGGACTTGGCGCCATAGCTTGACGCCATCGACGCTACACCCTACATTGAGACCGACCCCGCACTCACAGTCTCAGGACTCAGCCTCGTCTCCAACGATAGGTACATCCTGGAGATGGAGCAGAGGATCCGTCACTACTGCAATTTGCTGCTTGACGCTGAGGAGCACCATCAGAGGGAGGTCGACCACTGTGTGCAGTGGAGACATTCCTTCGAGGACGCTCTACGCCATGCTTCTCACAGGGAGTCCAACCTTCGAGGTGTTCTTGCCCACTACGAGTCCGGGGTTTCCACCCTCGTGGACAAGTTCCAGGAGTCCGAGCTCAACAAGGACTGGTTCGTGAACAAGAACCTAGAGTTGGAGATGGACAAGGAGGATCTGAGGGCCAGTCTCAATGCCCATCAGAAGAAGCAGCAGCAGGTCTGGTTCCACAAGGCCGGACTCAAGAGCAAGGACGACTACTTTAGTCAGAAGCCGAAGGAGGAGAAGACCCATGCCGCGCACAACCTTGGACACTTGGTGCTTGCCATGAAGAACTCTAAGGTACTGAAGGACTAGTATGACCACACCCTGGAGGGTTGGTTCAAGTCTGACACCAAGCGTGCTAGAGAGTTCGAGGAGCTTCAGGAGCTACTGCTGGTGGAGTCTCGCAAGAGGCCCCGCAAGGAGACGTACCAGGTTGGGCCTTCTAGCCCCAACCTTGTAGCCTATCCACCAGAGGGTTTCTTGGAGCCCAAGGAGATAGTGGAGCTCGGTCACGCTCGCTACCTCATCTCACTTCTTTGCAAGACCCCCGCCGAGATGTAGGCTGAGTGTAGCCGCCCTTCTACCTCTTCTTAGAGTTGAGTCACTTGTGAACCATGCTAGTAGATGAGTAGTGCTATCATGATGAGGTACCCTGCGTGGACCTAGACAAGTTGTCACCCATGAGTAGACATGTTCCACTTTTGAGCCTACCTAAGAGTAGTGCGTTCTACGTTATCTAGATGTATCACGTTGTCATGTAATGCAACTCATGTGATGATTGTCTGGATTTTAATGCATTTTATGGATCTTATTGCTTCTTTGCTTGAGTGTAATTTAGCTCTTTTTTAAATATTTATTAAATGGCTTAATTATTATGCAACTATATCTAATGAATGAACCTTGCACGTGCACTGCAAACCATGTTGTTCAGCCCATGTCCACCCGTCATTCCAACAGCATCCGCAACCGCTCTCCTTCACCTGCGGCAGCTATGGCATGTGGACGTGGAGGCCATAGAGGAGGCCGTGGAGGAGGCCGCCTCTTCCAGGAGGATGCTGCACGCGCACCTACCCCGCCTCTGGCTGGTAGAGACCCACCACCGCTTGGAGGAGCTGCTAGAGGAGACCCGCCCCCGGTCGGAGGGCAGGGAGGGGCTGCTGGTGGAGCACCACCACCACCGCTACCACCTCCGCCACCAGTCCTGGCTGAGGTGATGGCTCGGCAGACATAACTACTGGAGATACTAGCGGAGAACGCCGCCAACTACCACGGGGGTCACCATAACAACTTCCAGACATAGTTCAAGGGATTCCTCAAACTGAGGCCCCCGACCTTCGATGGGACCACCAGTGACCCACTCGCGGCCGATGATTGGCTACGCGAAATTGACAAGAAGCTCGACCTCACCACTTGCTCCGACGAGGAGTGCATTGGGATTGCTACCCACCAGCTCACTGGCACAGCCCGCGCTTGGTGGGACAGCCACTATGCAGCACACCACGCCACCTACGAGTACTCCTGGGATGAGTTCATCGAGGCGTTCCATGAGTACCACATCTCAGAGGGTGCCATGGACGCCAAGGCAGACGAGTTCCGCGACATCAAGCAGAGGGGTGACAAGATCTTGGAGTACGCGCTCCGCTTCACCACTCTCCTAAGGTATGCACCTTGGGAGGTCATCTCCAACGAGCGTGAGAAGATGCGTTGCTTCCGCAAGGGCCTGAATTTTTGGGTCAAGTGCTCGCTCTCTGGTCAATCGTCGGCCAACCTCCGAGACATGATCAACAGGTGCATAAAGATCGAGAAAGGCCAGGCAGAGGCGGATGCCCTCACCAACCGCAAGAAGCATCGTTCGGAGGGTACTTCCCATGCTCCGCCTTCCCACAGGCAGCATAAGGGGGACGCTCCACCAGGCCGTTCTCGCTTCGCGCGGAAGGCTACCCAGGGCTCGAGCACAAGCTTTCGGTCACTCCACGCCCAGAAGCTATGTACACTAGCTCACCACTGGGTCACTTCGCTATTACCCACATGTGTAAAATAGTGACAATCACCATTGAGGGTTACCCATTTCTAGTCGATCTCACTCTCCTACCTTCCATGAGTCTGGATGTAATCCTAGGTATGGATTGGTAATTAACCCAACACAAAGGAGTGATATCCTCAGAAACCCGCATTCATGGAGATCACACACCCCAGTGGGCGCATGATCCGTTGCTTGCCGCACTAGGGGAGTACAGACTCTATCTTTGTGCGCCCTAGAGGCAAAGGCAATCAAAGAAGTTCCTATAGTGTGTGAGTACCCCGACGTGTTTCCCGAGGAGTTGCTGGGTATGCCACCAGATCGGGATGTGGAGCTCATGATCGAGCTACTGCCAGGCACAGGGCCCATTGCTAAGAGGCCCTACTGTATGGCAATTGATGAGCTGGAAGAGCTCAAGAAGCAACTGAGGGAGTTGTCAGAAAAAGGGTACATCAGGCCTAGTGCATCACCTTGGGGTTCACCAGTTTTATTTGTCAGAAAGAAGGATGATTCTCTGAGGATGTGTGTTGACTACCACAACCTGAATGTTGTCACTATCAAGAATAGGTATCCCTTGTCGAGGATAGATGACTTGCTAGACTAGCTATGGAATGCCAAGTACTTCTCCAAGATTGATCTTCGTTCTGGCTATCATCAGATGAAGATTCGAAAGTAGGATATTCCAAAGACCGCCTTCGTGACACGTTATGGTCAGTATGAGTTCACAGTAGTGTCCTTCGGGCTCACTAATGCCCCGGCCTACTTCATGAACATGATGAATAAGGTCTTCATGGAAGAGCTTGACAAGTTTGTGGTGGTGTTCATCGATGACATTCTGATCTATTCCGCCACCAAAGAAGAGCACGAACAACATCTGAGGATTGTGCTCGAGAGGCTGAGATAGCATCAACTCTATGGCAAGTTCAGCAAATGTGAGTTCTGGCTTGAAGAAGTGGCATTCCTTGGCCATGTTGTCACAACCAAAGGTGTAGCTATGGACCTATCTAAGATTGAGACAGTCCAGAAGTGGGAGCAACCACTTAATGTGACCGATGTCAAGAGTTTCTTGGGATTGGTGGGTTATTATCGCCAATTCATCGAGAACTTCTCCAAGATTGCCAGGCCCATGACCAACCTTCTGAAGAAGACAAAAGGGTTTGAGTGGACGCCCGAGTGTGAGAAGAGCTTTCAGACTCTGAAAGAAAAGCTCACTACCACACCTGTGCTAGCATTGCCTGATATCCGACAAGACTTTGTGGTCTACCGTGATGCTTCCAGGCATGGATTGGGATGTGTTCTGATGCAGAACGGGAGAGTCATTGCTTATGCTTCCCGCCAGTTGAAGGAGAACGAACAGCACTACCCGACCTATGATCTTGAGTTAGCTGTAGTTGTATTTGCCTTGAAGATATGGAGGCACTATCTAATCGGGAACAAATGTGATATCTACACCGATCACAAGAGCGTGAAGTACTTCTTCACTCAGGAAGATCTGAACATGAGGCAACGCAGATGGCTTGAGCTGATCAAGGACTACGACCTGGAGATACACTATCTTCTAGGGAAAGCTAATGTAGTCGCCGATGCCTTGAGTCGCAAGAGCAATTGCCACGCTCTAATTACAGCTACCTTGCTGAATGAACTGAAACAGGAAATTGATGAGTTCTAGCTTGAAATTGTATTGCATGGGCCGTTGAATGACCTTCAAATCTAGTGCACTCTGGGAGACAAAATCCATCAAGCCTAGCTTTCTTGCCCTGAAATCCAAGAGATTCAACAGCTAATGAAGAAGGGTAAATGTCTAGAGTTCTGAGTTGATGAGCAAGGAACAGTCTTGTACAAGGACACAATCTGCGTGCCTTCTGACTTAGCACTACGCAACGAGATCTTTTATGAAGGCCATGACTCCAAGTATTGCATTCACCCTGGCAGTACAAAGATGTATGCTGATATGAAGAAGCATTTCTAGTGGGTCAACATGAAAGCAGACATTGTGGGACATGTGGCTCATTGCAACTTTTGCAACCGAGTCAAAGCCGAGCATCAAAGGCCCATCATATTACTCAAACCCCTGGATGTACCACAATGGAAGTGGGAGAAGATTTCCATGGATTTCATAAATGGGTTGCCCCAATCTAAAAAGGGCCACAACTCTATTTGGGTGATAGTTGATCGTCTGACCAAGGTAGCCCACTTCATACCTGTCAAGACGAAATTCGCTTATGAATAGTTGGCAGATCTGTACGTCGAGCACATTCTCCATCTACACAGAGCTCCTTCCAACATTGTGGGGATATGGACCCATATACCCTCATGGCTCTACATGGGCCGCACCGTCAGAAGAGGCCCGGCCCAAGACATGAAGCCGTGCAGCACATGCACGGCTATTATATTGTACCATATTGCTTACCAAGACATGTAACCCTATCTACCGGACTATATAAGGTGGGCAGGGATCCCCCTCATGGGAAGAGAATCAATCAATGCAATACAAACTATAAGCGGGACGTAGGTTTTACGCCCTCACGGCGGCCGAACCTCGGTAAATCGCCTCGTGTTCATTGTCTTTCGTCTTGCTTAACGTCTTGCTAGTCGTCACGCCCACCTCTACCGACATAAACTACTAGCTTGGGTACACCCCTGCTAGGCTATCGTCAATATCTCGTCGATAGCTGGCACGCCGGTAGGGGGTGTGCACGAAGACTCCATGGCTACAAGACGGAATCTTCCAAGCTTCATGATTGTCGACCCGCACTCAACATTCAGTTTGGGATGATATCGTGGAACAACGACGCCAATCGCGGGCGTCAACAACCCTAAACCGGAGCAGTCGAGATCCAATCTGCGTCGGCCCAATCTTCACCAACATCATCCGTGGCGACTTGGTTTCCCACGACAAGCATCAAGCACCATCGCCGTGAGGCAACGTCAAGTCGCCAACCACGGCAACTCGGCTTCCCATAGTCCGGCGGCGTGAATTGGGGTTCTCGGAGTGCTTGACGGCTACAACGGCAATTGCATCTGCGACATGCAAGCTAACCTGCGAAGTCAAACAGCAGTCCTAGCGTCTCCAACGCTCCGCGACGGAACCCGCGGCCCACGCCAAACACCGTGACATGGTCGACGTAGTCGCGTGTGCGATAATCTGGTTGTATCGGCGGCGGCGTAGGCATCATGTACCGAACGGATCTCGTCGCGGTGCCCAGCTCCTACATGGTCCAAGATTCCTCATCGGCCAACGATCAAGCAAGGAGCCACTGTACATGCTCTCGCCGACGCAAGCAAGCTATAGCTACGATGGATCAAGGACGTCATGCAGCTCGACACATGAGAAGCTAAGTCAATTTTTTAATTTCCAATCTAAACATCCTTTGATATGATATCTACATATACATAATATTTTGGTAGGATTCCGACCACGCTCGTCGCCGTTACGCATCATCTTGGTGGCATGGATCTTATGGTACATGGAGGTTTAGAAACGATGGAGCAACCTGCGAAGATCCGGCGGCGAGGCGCACGAGGGGCGACCACGTCCCCCGGCTGGCCGGACACCAACTCAACAACCCGTCGACTACTCCATCGTCGACAAACAAGCTAAGTCAAGCTTTAATATTTTTTTTCTTAAATATTCTTCCATCTTCACATATCTTCAGATGTATCTTCGCTTTGCAAGTAATCAGCCATACAGTTTTTGTTTCCCCAAGTACCTCTAGAGTCGATCCTGTCCCTGCTCATCGTGCGTGCGTCGGCCACGATTCCTGCGTCACGGGTGGTCGGCGGGGTCTCTCTGGTTGGATAAGTGTTCGGTGCGTGCACGGGCGCGCAGCGCCTCACCTCACCGGATAACTGGTCGGCCGGGGCTGGAGTGCTTCGCGGCGGAACCAAACTACATGTGCTAAGTGCTTGTAAATGCTCTACACATGCTTCTTCGAAACCATGGCTAAGCCATCAGCTACCAATGTTTTTGTCACATAGCCCTCTAGAGCCGGCCCTGTCTCCGACTACTTCTCAAATGCGTGCATGCGGTAATTCCGTCCCTACGTATTTGGTAGTTGGCAGGAGCTCCTTTGGGCGGTTGAACAACCCATACACGTGTCAATGAGCATCGCGCTCCACGTAGCGGTTATACCGGCCCACAAAGGCTAGATCGGATGCTAAACGACACTCTAAAAAAGCTAAACAATCTAAAACAAGAAAACGCATGGAGCTCCACGCTCTGCGTGCAAGCTACTTCACCTCCCACTGGAGATCGAATACTTTATTTTGTACATCATGTACTACCGCTCTTCATATTTGTTTTTTAGGGACAAAGCTCAATCAGCGAGCTCGTGCTCGGGGACTGCGTCTCCGACCACTCGGGACAGTGCTCCGACCTCTCCGACCGCTCGGGGGCTGCACTTCCGACCTCTCCGACCGCATGCTCGGGGACTGGATCAGCCGCAGGGCAGAAGGATCATCGTCAAGGTGGTCACACCACCTGGCATACTGTTGGCGGTCATTATTGAGTATATTATACCGCCAACTTATATCCAATTCATGAGAAAGGGGAAAACTTATGATGCATATACCTTTACTTCTAACCTAGTTCCACTTGTATTCTAGAAACTATGTCTTGCAGGTATAAAAGTGGAAACAGGTACAAAGTTGCCAAATAAATTAGAAAGCGCATTTGAATAAAAGACGCCAAGGAGTGGATTGAGCAAGGGGACCAAACCCCGCGCATAAAACCGCCCATGCACCACCATAGGCCCAACATACGAAGGACAAAACGCGCGACAGGAGAAGGCCGGAGCCGAGAGGCGCAGCCCAGGGGCCGGCCGGCCCACTGCGGCGGTCGACGCAATATTTCGGCCAAACTTCCCGCCCTTTCTCTGGCGGTTTGGTGCGAACTTCAAGCGGCGGTTGCATGTAGTGCAAACTTTCGTTCCCGCCAAGAAGAGCTCGAAGCAAGGAGAGCCCTCCATTCCCTCCTCCTCTCCACTATATAAAGAGAGGCACTCCTCACTTATGAACACACACACACAACACAACACACTACACATTGTTACATCCTCACCTTGAGCACCACTCTCTCCTCTTCATTAGTTTAGTGTTAGTATTTGAGTTAGGCGGAGCTTCAAGGAGGGCTTGTCTCCTTGGAAGGATCTTTTGGTAATTTACTATGAAGTTCTTTCCTTTATTCAAGTCTCATTATTTATATCACAATGCATATGAACTAGAGTATAGTTACCCTCATGTTATATTCATATTGTGCCAACTAGAGTATAGTTAGTATAATGTGATAATTAACATGACTAACTTTAGGCTAATTGAATCATATTTTATTCTTGGAACGTAGTAGAACTAAGTTCGAGTGATGGTCCGTGTACCTTCGGGTTTACCTTTACTCTTTCCCCGTCGATCCGTAGGGTCGGGGGTACCGCAGGGAGTTTAGGTAGTTCTCTATAAATGTAAGCATGGTGCTTAGGTCTATAGGGAATCATCTCGGGAAATGCCGGCATCCCACGGTAGTGAGGTAGGCGGCGGAGGTGTGACAACTCTGTCCCGTCCTTTGCACTCCTCCACGTCCGGGTGTTGGGTTGGAGTCTTATCAAGTGCAACCGGGCTGGCGGATACCAAAGCGGGCATCTCCTCATCACTTTAGCCCATCATCTCTACTGTGAACCATGAATGACGTATGTAGACTATAGTCTAACGCATTGGCGATATTAGAATAGCCAACTCAACATAGATTTTCCTTTTTATGTTATTTTCTATTTATTCCTTCTAGTGCTCAAGAAGTGTGTGTGTCACCACTATCTCCAATATTATTATCACTTACCCCTGTATATGATTAGTGGCTATCCATACATACATTGTGGGCTATATCATCATCATATTAAATCTAAACCTGCCTTCCCATGGGAAAATATAAATGAACGATACCCGATTACTCACCGGGTGAAATGCTACGATGATAGATCCGTGCGCTTGCGGGTTGACCCTTGCAATATTCAGTTCATCTATCACCTGACGTTCTCTCGACGTTATCATTAATCATAATGTCTATTCTTAGTGATTGTGCTAAGAAATGCCAACAAGCATTTCTGGCGCCGTTGCCGGGGATAGGTTTAATATCTAATCCTAGTAATAACGTTAAGAAACGCCAACAAGCATTTAAAGCGCCGTTGCTTCGGGAAGGCAAGGTTAAAAGAAAAAAAAAAAAAATATTAATAAAGATGATCATAACCACATGTATGGATGATAGCCCTAATCTTTGCAAAGCTAACTCTTTTTTGTTTTCTTCCCCGTTGTGGACGAAAACAGAGATAGTGTATGACTGGTCGCAACCTGCCGAAAAACTTCGTCGACGATCCAGAGAGGCTGCTCAGAAGGAGTCGAGCTCAGGCCACTCCTCCTGTCATCACTCCCGAGGAGGTTGCACCTGTCATCCAAGTACCATCTTCATCAACACTCATGGCCACCAAGACACTCCGTGACTACTCTGTCCCCGTCGTGGGCAATGTCCCAGTTGGCCCCCGTGTCAACTTGGGCGACAAGAACTTTGAGTTAAGGACTGGCCTCATCACGATGGTACAAGCAAGTCCATTCTGTGGACTGCCAAGCGAGGACGCAAATGCTCATCTCCGTAACTTCTTGGGTTGTGCGACACAATCGTCATCAAGGACGTTGAGCCGATGCAATCGGGCTCGCTTGTTTCCCCTTCTCCCTTGTGGGGAAGGCGAAGCAATGGTTCTACAAGGACAAGGAGGTCGTCAAAGACTTGGAGTAAATGCTCCACTTTGCATTCCTCGCAAGGTTCTTCCCAATGGGCAAAACCAATGCCCTGCGGGCAAGAATTTCCAACTTTCAGCAGACAAAGAATGGAACCCATACCGTAAGCATGGGAGAGGCCGCAAGAGTACATCCTCGCCTGCCCACATCATGGCATGGAGAAGTGGCTCGTCCTTGAGAACTTCTACAATGGTCTTACGACCATGTCGAAGGGCCACATAGATCTTCTTCTGGAGGGGCGTTCTTATCCCTCACTGTTGAGAAAGCGTAAGCACTCATCGAGAAGATGATCGAGAACCAAGGCCGGGGAGAAGAACGGGCCCCTCGAAAAACACAAAAAGGTATGCACACGTCAAGGAGACGATCCGCTATCGCAAAGATCGATCTCCCCGATGAAAAGACTGGACGACCAAGCTCCGCCAAGCGGTGCTACACTCCCCATGGACTCACATATGACATGTGAAGTCTGTGGGAGAGGTTGGACATTCGGGAAGCTCTTGTCCCGAAACACGAAGATGTAGCCTTCGTCAACAACGGATTTCGTCCGGTAATAACAATGGGTGGAACAATCGAATCGCCCACAAGGAGGTAACATTTACAATTCTGTTTACAATTCCAATTTCAATTCCAATCAACCCTCCTTGAAAGATTTAGTTTATGGTCAAGCTAAAATTAATGAAAGTTTAAACAAGAAATTATCTTTCAATGACAAAATGCTTGAAAATGTAAACACAAAATTAGAAACCCTATCTTCTGCAGTAAAGAATCAGTTGAGCTTTAATAAAATGATAAAAACCGAAATAGCTCAATTAATCTGCTGCAGCTTGCACCCAACTTGGGAAATGACTCACCGAAGCCGAGGGCCCCATTGAATCCGTTAACATGGTAACAATAAACAACCGCGCCCTGAAACGGGTTATACCGGATGTTGTTGTGGACTCACCTTTTGTAGAAAAGAAGGAGGATCCGGGGAGCCCAACAATCACCGCTCAATAGGCCCATACACGTTCGTAACGCCATCGTGATCTAGGGGCAAGTGTCAACATCATGTCAAAGAAGACCAATGACACACTCCTACACTTCCCATTATCCCGCACCAAGACCAAACTCGAATGGCGAGATCAAACAAGAATAAAGCCGTAAGGGATTCTTCGAGACATTTTGGTAAGGGTGAAGGATAGCTATGTCCCCACGTACTTCATCGTCGTGGACATGGGAGAAGAAGATCACGTAGCATTGTTGTTGGGGAGACCATTCCTCTACACAACAAACGCTACCATCCATGTTGGCAAGGGAAGGGTCGACTTCGAATTCAAGAACAGATGGTCCAATGCCTATTCAATGGATACAACCTAAGAAATCCCGAAAAAAGAAAAAAGGTTGAACCCCAAGCAAAGACAACAAATCAAGGCAAAAGAACCCCGGAAATGACGACGACAAAACCAAAGAGGAAGCTGTACTGTCCCTACCAAGAAGGAGGAGGAACGCACTCCCTCGCAACCCCCGAAAAGATTCAAGAAGAAATAAAGTCGCCATCACCTACCATGTCACCATCCAAAAATACGAAGAAGGCATGGCATGTGAAGCAGCCTAAAGGTAAGCTTCACCAAAGGTAAGAAATAAATATTTTCCTTCTATAAATTTATTTTCCTCATATTAAATTATTTGAATTCAAAACCTCTTTAATTAATTCATTTCCTTTTTATTCTTTAATATTAAAAGAATTCCTTTTATATTTTAATCCCATTGCCATATTTTCCACGTCAATTAAAATATAATAATATAAATAAAAAAATAGATTGATAAGATTTCATACTCTGAATAAAACTTTATTCCAAAAAAAAAATAAAATGAGAGAGAAAATGAAAAACAAGAATTCGGGCCGAACCCGACCGTTGCACCACCGCACAACGGTCGGATTCGACCGCTTGAACGCACCGCCAAAGCGAGGCGACAGAGGGCCTGGTGGGGCCGATCGGCGATTGGGCGGTCGCCCCCGGCAAAGACCCCCTCCTCGTCACGGGCCAAACGGTCACGAAGCGCTAGCCGTTGCCCTCATCCGAGTGTCGGGGTGCATCGAGCTATAAATTCGTGAGGTGGCCGGAGAACTCTCCACCCCTCTCATTCTCACTCCCTCACTCTCTCATTTTGCTACTTGCTCACTTCTTGCACTCCACAAAGCATTTCCAAGCTCTAGTGCAAGAACACCAAAGACATTCTCTCTCACAAGCTCTCTCTTCCAAGTTCTCTCCAAGAGTAAGCACTTGTTTCCATTCCGTTCGCCTTTTGTTCGCTAACATGTTCAGGAAAGCGGCAAACGCGATCAAGAAGGGCGTGAGAAGAAGCGAGGCTCTCCCAAGGAAGTTCGAGTACACACTTCGACAACACCAAGCATATGAAGAAGACACACCTTCGCAAGAGCAAGAGCAAGAACAAGCACCCACGGGGATGACGATCGAGGAAGCCGATGCACCGCACCTCGACCTGAAGGAGAACGGGAGATGCAAGCCTACAACATCCTCAAGAACCGAGACTTCGCTCCCCGCCCTCGCTTCCCCAACGACGCCCTCGAAAAACTAGGTATGGATATCGAATTCCCCATCATTTGGAAAACCGCCGGATGGTCCGATTGCTCCCCTCGATGAGCCAGGGCTCTCGCCTCCTCACCATCCAATTTCTAGGATCTTTGGAAGTTCATGATCGTGGTGTTAGTTTCGCACTTTTTGGTAAATATCACTATTACACATGGCAAGAAATGGCTAGGCACATAGGTTTTGATGCTAAGAAATGTTGCACAAACTTAGCCGTTGCTTTTACCGTTTTTAATCGTGCCGCCTTTTTCACCGAAATCTCCACCATAGTTCCTACAGATCCTAGGTTTCGTCCTTCTAATGCCAACATACATCATCCAACATTGAAATTTATGCAAAAATGGATTGCCATAACTTTGTTTCCTAGGCATGAATTTCATCGTCTTTTAGATGTTGAGATGCAATGCCTCTATGCCATGGTTCACAAGAGAAAGATTGCTCCCCGTAAAAGAAATCATAAAATGCATGCTTAGCAATTTTAAACAATCCACACCTGTTTATTGTACCTCTCTTTGTGACAAGGATTGCTAGTAACATTGGTGCATTGAAGGCGAAAATGTCACATACCTAGATACTCCACCTCCTGAAATTTCAATATCACACCCGATACAAGGGCACATAATAAAATTTGATGAGAATGACCATGAGAAGATTATTTATTATTTTTCGATATATAAATGAGATTCCGCCCCCTAACCCGAACTCTCATTATATAAATCCCCATCACTCACCTTCGCTCTAGTTGATCTAGACGAAGCACGCAGAGTTCCCCTGCTTCTCGCAGTCATCACGAAGGAGAGCTACGGACGAGGCCGGTGGTTCCCGATGCCACAGCCTACACCCGCACCGCGCCCACGCCCGGGTTCTTTACACCAACGCTGAACCCCGGGCTCACACCCACCTTCCAAGATGAAGGGATGTTCACACCTCGTCCGCACCAAGCGGGAGGGTCAACATGGCATGAGACACACCTGTCCTCCGACCAAAGGGTTGCCACCACCACCACGCCACTCTACGGTGGATCCCGAGCGCTCAAGAGATCAACACCCGACTTCGAATGTGGAACTCCGCACAGTGAGATTGCACAATCACTCACCGGTTTGGTGCGTGGGTTTCGATCAACGCCATCAACCAGCACTCCCGCAACACCAAGCGAGAAGAGGCGAACGGAGACGGCAGGAGCACGAGGCACGATGGCGTTCGCGCCACATGGGGTACTACCCCTAACCCATAAGCCATCACCTAGCTTGGGAGGACCCCCACGGAGGTAAGTGCCTACCTCCCCTATCATTTTATTTTATCTCTTAAATTTTCATTTTCATTTTCCTTTATTCATTCAATAAAAAAAAAAAATGAAAAGAAAAAAAAAATAAATATAATTCCACTCCAATATGTAGTATAAGGATGCTTAATTTCTCTGAAGTTGAAATGATGAATAGTTGCTCTGTCTATAGTTCAATTTGCACCTAGTTCATAAAATTGTATTCCCCAAAGTGTTTAAGTTTATTGGCTTAACTTGTCTTGTCCTAAAACTTAATGATTTGTGGGTATGCAAACACATGATTCTTCTCTAAGCTATTGCCGGATATGATATGGTAAAAATAGAATCTACTATGATTTTGTTTCTAAGAGAGATTCATCATTCTGAGAATAATTTTCAAAATTCCTTAATGATCAAAAATCTCATGATAACCTATGTGAGACACCCGTCATACGCTTTTGATCAAGATTCACAATTCACATTGCCGAAAATAGGTTATGGGCTAAGCTAGAAAAAAATGGACGCGTGTCCTAAAAAATAAAACAATGGGTACTTCGATACCCGCCTAAAAAAAAAAAAAAAAAAAAAAAAAGAAGAAAGAGAAGAATAATGGACAAGTGTCCGAGGGTGAGTAGAGCCCACTTCTCTAAAAAAGAAATAAGAGCTAGCCCATACCTTATCAAAAAGAAATAAAATTTCACTTGCATATCTTGATCGGGGCTTATGACTTGTTTCTCCTTATGGTTTGCACACCTGAGATGATTTAAGGAATCATTCTAAAAAAAAAAAAAAAAAAAAAAATCTCTCTCCGCATGAATGATCAATCAAGAACGAATGATTGGTGTTTCTATAAAAACCATTCTATCTTGCAATGACCCAAGAGTTTGAAAAATGTTAGAAGCCCCATATGATTTAAGTATACAAGGATAGATAGAAATGCCAATTTATTTAAACAATGGAAGAATATTTTGTTATGAGCATGGTACATTTTGAAATATATCAAAGATTGTAGCAACTCCCGATCAACAACCAAACATTTAGCTATTTGCTCGGACGAGCAAAGGTTAAGCTTGGGGACTTGTTGGCGGTCATTATTGAGTATATTATACCGCCAACTTATATCCAATTCATGAGAAAGCGGCAAACTTATGATGCATATACCTTTACTTTCTAACCTAGTTCCACTTGTATTCTAGAAACTATGTCTTGCGGTATAAAAGTGGAAACAGTACAAAGTTGCCAAATAAATTAGAAAGCGCATTTGAATAAAAAAGACGCCAAGGAGTGGATTGAGCAAGGGGACCAAACCCGCACAAGATAAACCGCCCATGCACCACCATAGGCCCAACATACGAAGGACAAAACGCGACGACAGAGAAGGCCGGAGCCGAGAGGCGCAGCCCAGGGGCCGGCCGCCCACTTGCGGCGGTCGACGCAATATTTCGGCCAAACTTCCCGCCCTTTCTCCTGGGCGGTTTGGTGCGAACTTCAAGCGGCGGTTGCATGTAGTGCAAACTTTCGCTTCCCGCCAAGAAGAGCTCAAAGCAAGGAGAGCCCTCCATTCCCTCCTCCTCTCCACTATATAAAGAGAGGCACTCCTCACTTATGAACACACACACACAACACAACACACTACACATTGTTACATCCTCACCTTGAGCACCACTCTCTCCTCTTCATAGTTTAGTGTTAGTATTTGAGTTAGGCGGAGCTTCAAGGAGGGCTTGTCTCCTTGGAAGAATCTTTTGGTAATTTACTATGAAGTTCTTTCCTTTATTCAAGTCTCATTATTTATATCGCAATGCATATGAACTAGAGTATAGTTACCCTCATGTTATATTCATATTGTGCCAACTAGAGTATAGTTAGTATAATGTGATAATTAACATGACTAACTTTAGGCTAATTGAATCATATTTTATTCTTGGAACGTAGTAGAACTAAGTTCGAAAGTGATGGTCCGTGTACCTTCGGGTTTACCTTTACTCTTTCCCCCGTCAATCCGTAGGGTCGGGGTACCGCGGAGTTTAGGTAGTTCTCTATAAATGTAAGCATGGTGCTTAGGTCTATAGGGAATCATCTGGGAAATGCCGGCATCCCACGGTAGTGAGGTAGGCGGCGAGAGGTGTGACAACTCGTCCGGCCCTTGCACTCCTCCACGTCCGGGTGTTGGGTTGGAGTCTTATCAAGTGCAACCGGCAAGCGGATACCATACCGCGGGCATCTCCTCATCACTTTAGCCCATCTCTACTATGAACCATGAATGACGTATGTAGACTATAGTCTAACGCATTGGCGATATTAGAATAGCCAACTCAACATAGATTTTCCTTTTTATGTTATTTTCTATTTATTCCTTCTAGTGCTCAAGAAGTGTGTGTGTCACCACTATCTCCAATATTATTATCACTTACCCCCTCAGATATGATTAGTGGCTATCCATACATACATTGTGGGCTATATCATCATCATATTAAATCTAAACCTGCCTTCCCATGGGAAAATATAAATGAACGATACCCGATTACTCACCGGGTGAAATGCTACGATGATAGATCCGCGGCGCTTTTGGGTTGACCCTTGCAATATTCAGTTCATCTATCACCGACGTTCTCTCGACGTTATCATTAATCATAATGTCTATTCTTAGTGATTGTGCTAAGAAATGCCAACAAGCATTTCTGGCGCCGTTGCCGGGGATAGGTTTAATATCTAATCCTAGTAATAACGTTAAGAAACGCCAACACATACGGCCTTCATCGACAACTATGCTGCGTGGTCGCCATCCAAGATGGCCCTTCACTATCACACGCACTACGAGGAGGCTGGTTCTTCGCCGAAGCGTGCGGAACGCTCGACAAAGGCCGGGGGCCTTTGGCGAAGGCTTCGCCAACACTTTTCGGGGGCCGTCGGCGAAGGTGCTACGGGGAATTTTTTAACGGCATAGGCCCTTGCCGACGGCGTCGCCGGACCCCTTTTTCGCGACCTTCGCGAGAACCGAAAAACAACCGTCGAAGAAAAGTAACCGTTAACGAACCGCGTGTTTGACGGGCGTTATTACTCGCTTCGCCCAGAGCACTTGTCGATGCGGTGCTCGGCAAAGAACCTTGTTTTTTTTTTCAAAAGTTTTTTATATTTTCTTAAAAAACCTTTGCCGAACACCCGTCGTGTTGTACTCGGTAAAGAAGTTTTTTTTTTTTTTTTTAACTTTGCCGAAGTACCCTACAAATGAGGTACTTGGCAAAGATGGCTTCTTTGCCGAGTACGTGTCGTCGATCGTGCTCGGCAAAGAATTTTTATTTTATTTTTTTTAAAACTTTGCCGAGTACCATACACCGTGGTACTCGGCAAAGATGTCTTCTTGCCGAGAGCCCGTGCAAAACCGTCGGCAAAGCTGGGAAGGTGGCCGTCGGGCTCCCAGCCTTGCCGAACACAATGTCAAAAACTCTCGGCAAAGAAGCCTTTGCCGAGCAAATGCCGACAAAGAACTGAAAAATTGTAATTTTTTATTTGTTTTACGCTTTCCACCTTGACAAATAAACACATATATAATATATATCACATCCATTGAATCACGTAACATATATATATCACATTTCACACATCCAAAGACATAAAAACACGATATATATCACGTAACCCATATTAAACATGTCTCACAAGTATAACATCAAGTCCACGAGTCTAACATCATGTCCACAAGTCCAACATCATGTCCACAAGAGAAACATCAAGTCCACAAATGGTCCGCACAAGTCTAGCGAAGTCTCACAAGTTCATTCTTGAGGCGGTAAGGGTGGGAGAGGTGGATACCGATGGTTCGGGGGACGGAAGCCTTGCTCAACACCGAGCACCTACAAATGCCGATTCGACCCCGCCGATCCGTGAGTGGAAGCCTTGCGCAAAGAAGACAAGACAAGTGTTAGACATGATTACTTGAAAAACGAAAATCGAAACTCTTTGCTATCATACTCATAGGAGTACCCTTACGCAACCAGATGAACCTCACACGTTCCTTGCATATTGGGCACGGGAACTTTCCATGAACACACCAGCCTGAGAACAACCCATACGCCAGAAAGTCATGAATTGAGTACTGGTACCAAACGTGCATTTTGAAGGCTGCCTTTGTAGCTCGGTCGTATGTCTATACGCCTTCCTCCCAAGCCTTGATCAATTCATCGATCACAGGCTCCATAAACACACCCATCTTATTCCCTGGGTGCCTAGGAATTATCAGCGATAAGAATATGGTGTCCCGTTGAAAGGCGACACCAGGGGGAGATTCAGGGGGATAACGAACACGGGCCAACATGTGTATGGGGAGGTACTCATTCCATAAGGATTGAACCCATCTGTTGCCATCGCGACACGTACATTACGCGCCTCCATTGCTTTCCCTGGATGTTTTCTATCAAAGTATTGTCATGCTTCACCATCTAATGGATGTATCATCTTGTCGGGAGTGTATCGCTTGCCATATTTGTGCCACGTCATATGTTTAGCGGATTCCTCGGTCATGTATAGCCGTTGAAGCCTCGGTACAAAAGGTAGGTGCCGTAAGATTTTTTTGGCGATGTCACTCTGCTTCATCTGACCATCTCCAGTCGGTACCTCTTCGTACCTGGAGGCTTTACACTTTGGGCAGTGCGTTGCATCGGCGTGCTCTTTCCTAAATAGGACACACCCATTCTCGCAAGCATGTATCTGCTCATACGGCATCTTAAGTGCACTAAAGAGTTTCTGTGAGTCATACATGCCCGTTGGCGGCGGTGGGGCCCTTTGGAAGCGGGGGTGCCAACCACGGGTCAACAACCTATCGAAGCCTGCTCGACTGATGTTTAACTCGGACTTCACCCCTAATAAGCGACCAATGCCGTCCAGTTGCGAGACCGTGGTGTTCTCATGAAGGGGTTTGGTGGCCGAGTCCAACATTTGATAGAACGCCTTTGCCTCCTTCTCCATCGCCTCCTTATCACGTGCTTCATTGAAAAGTGCTTGGTGGACATCATCTAACATGTCTACAACCCCGGCATCATCATCACACTCCTCGAGACGTGGTCTCACCACCTCCTCTCTCATAATGTTCGCTTCACCATGGTAGGCCCACACGGTATAGTTCTCGATGAATCCAAAATCCGTAAGATGACTTTGCATATCCTTTCGCAAACTCTCCTCTTGTTGTCATATTTTCTACAAGGACACCAAACTAGCAAATGACCATGAGCACGGCGTTGCCCCATACCATTTCCAAGAATTCATTGGTCTTGTTCATCCATTCATCATCAAAATCACGCTTACTTCTCGACCATCGTACATCCACCGGCGGTCCTCCATCCTTTAGCAACCACGAATTCCAACCATGAATTCCATCTACATGGTGTGTTCCTACTTGTCTAATAGGTGAGGATAGGTCCTAATCCCACCCGCAGATGCGTAGATGGGCCATTTCCATGCTCGATCCCACGGAGAAATTTCGGCAACACCTCCCGCTGTTCTCCCGATACACGTCCCGGAAGGGAGAGTGTGTATCCGGAGAACAACAGGAGGTGGTGCCAAACTTTGTCGCCGGCGGAGAGCGGAACATGGAAACTGACCCATCTACGTATCTGCTGGTCCAAAAACGTGGACAATCCGAAAGTAGATACGGTCGTAGATATGCACGTAAATGCATACCTCAACCGTATCTCTTTCGAACGGGAGACGCCTTAACGGGTTACGCCACGACCATGCGGCCGAAAAGGGGGGGGGTTATTTATACCTCGGTGGCAACGCGCAGCCCAGGAAGACGTTGGACTTCGCCTAGGTACTTGCCGGCTCGGCTCCAGCGGTCTACTCGCAAAAATAAACATACAAGATTAATTGAAAATTTTTGGCGTAACCTCCCCTACACGGGAGGTTTTCAATACCGCAAAAAAAACATACGGCACGACGGCCGATATCCACATCCACATTCACATTCACATCCATACGCACATTCACGTCCATATGCACTTTCATCCGACATGTACAAGTGGAAGAAAATGTCACCTTTGCCTTGACCAACGGCGACGACAAGCAGCCCGGCCGACGATCGGCGAGAAGAGCAAAGAAGATCTTAACGACGGCAGAGGAGAGGAGCAACACCCGGAGCCGGCAAACGATGAGAGGAGGGGGGAAAAAAATGGGTCCCTCCTCTTCCTCCTTCTTCCCCCCTTCCTCCGGACTCCTCCCTTCTTCCCCTCCTCTTCCTCCTCAATCTTTTACCTATCCTTTCCTTCTTCCACCCCTTCTTTGTTGGTCTTTTGGCCGGCTGAGTTACGGCGTGGCAAGTGATTCTGGCTAATGGCCTAAATGGCGGCGTCAAAAAATGATAAAGGTTCGTAGTGCCCGTGGAGTGTGTGAGTGTGTGGGTTGCCGTTTTTTTATTTTTTTATGCGCCGCAGGCGTAAAGGCAGGCGGCCTTGAGCCGCCGCGCACGGTTCTTTCTTTTTTCAGAACGCTCACCCTTGGCCGGCGATGAACGGCCATTCGTTGAAAAAAGGGGCATGAGCAAGGGAGGCGTCCGGCGGGCGGGTGGCGTGTGTGTGTAAAAAAAGTGTAGTCTTGAGCCTGACAGCCTGAGTGTGTGAGTGTGTGGGTTTTAGGGTTGTTCTTTTTTTATTTCCAAAGATGTGATAGCGAGAAACTCATATGGAGATGTCTCACGAACGGCCATCCGAGATGCAATCGTGCACCTAAATCGACTCAAATTTTTTTTCATAGTGTACACATGCGATATAAGGACAACTCGTCAAATTTCATGATTTTTCAACTCGTTTGAATTTTATAGAATTTTAAAAATAATCGACCATAGCAAGTGAGTCAACGTGTTTCGCGCGACAAGATATTCGAATTTTGGTGCCTGGCCATGGATGAGGACTCAAGATAGACTCACAAGCATGTTTATCATTTTTTTGAATCATTTAGATCCATTATTCGAATCACTTGCGCTTCAAATTTTAGTTTTCAAAAGAAATTCAAATAATACATGAAAATTCATAAAATATAGTAAAAAGATTGAAAAAAATTGCAAACCTCAACAACGAACCACATGTACTGTAGCTAAGCTAGAGAAAAAGTTGTGATGGCTAAATCAAAAATTTGTGCTTTACCGAGAGCCGGACAAGGGCTCTCAAGAAAGCCAATCTTTGCCGAGAGTGGAGACTAGGGTTCTCGGCAAAGCCAACCTTTGCCGAGCACCCTACAGTGAACACTCGTTGCGAAGCACAAATGCTCTCGGTAAAGTTTGGGGACACGTGGCCACGTTTGGTGGAATAAAAAAACACTTTGCCGAGCTCATTTTTTTTGTTCTCGGTAAAGTTTTTTCTTTGCCGGGGACGGACGGCAAGTCGCCGGCAAAGGTTATGCAACCGACGGCGTTACGTAGGGACCCGTCTATGCCGACAACTGCCTGCCCTTTTCGCCGATCGTCGCCCGTCGGGCGAAGCCAACAGCCAGCCCTTCGCCGACCGCCGGAGCCAAGGTTTGCCTAGGGTGCTTCTTTGCCGAGAAACTAGTACTCGGGCGAAGGAAGCCACGAACGCTTTTCTTTGCCGAAAGCAGCTGTCGGCGAAGAAAATCTTTGCCAAAAATTTTATTTTTGGACAGTCGGCAAAACGCAGTACTATCGGGCGGCGACCCGTTTCCCGTAGTGACGATGGCCGTCATCCACCTTGTGCCTGTGGCCGGCTCGATCGGGAAGCACGACCGCAAGTCAGCAAAGACGGCGTATGCGAATCTACACCTAAGTACAAGACGCCGACCAGCAAGACGGCTCAGTATATCAAACCAAGGCCAACATGCATTGGCAAGCAAGCATCTAAGGCCAAAACGTATATTGATATATGCATGCACGGACGGTCATGCAAGCTAATCGAAGACAAGCAAGCTATTCAGTCGTACAGATAGACGTACATCGATAAAGTTGATTGCCATGCATGATGTCTGGTCGGCACGATGGAGCAACGCACACAAAGATCGTGTCCCAAAGAAGCCTGACTCCTGCATGCAGAACCATGCAGTTCGCGTTCATCAACTCAAAAGCTAAGTTATACTTTTATTTAAATGCCAAGTAAATATGGCCAGCGGCTACTACATAATCCTATGCATATGTAGCTACCTATTTGTGTGCACGACGATTATTGTTGGCAGGTATCCGGCAACAGCCTTCGTCATCATCTCGTCGTGACTCACGTCAACCGGTCATACCTTATCGGCGGCGGGATCTTATCACCGACCTCGCGACTACGCCTCTTGACTACCGGGGACTGCGCCTCCGACCTCGCCCGATCGCTGGACTGCATGCCGACCCGTCGACCGCCGAGGACTCGCCTCCGACCACTCCGATGGCTCTGCGTCTTCGACCACGCC
Organism: Hyparrhenia diplandra; assembly: GCA_015847255.1. Classification (NCBI taxonomy): domain Eukaryota; kingdom Viridiplantae; phylum Streptophyta; class Magnoliopsida; order Poales; family Poaceae; genus Hyparrhenia; species Hyparrhenia diplandra. The sequence continues at coordinate 216,478 of JADLZK010001381.1, read as the reverse complement.
ACGCTCGGGGACTCGCCTCCGACCACTACGATGACTCGAGGGCTGCGTCTTCGACCTCGATGACCGCTCGGGGACTATGCTTCGACTTCAGGGACTCGCCTCCGACCACTCCGATGGCTCGAGGGCTGCGTCTTCGACCACACCATGCTCGGGGACTGCGTCTCCGACTACTCAGGACTCATCTCCGACCATGCTGACGTCTCTTCGGTGTGCTAAAGTTCCTCCATGTTGTTTGGATCAGGGTGCTGATCTTGGGCAGCGCGTCGAGGGGCTTGATAAGTACACTTCAGGCTTATTTTCTTTGACCCTGCTACAAGACTTCTACGGCGTCTTCCAGCAGGCTCGGGGACTACATGGATACATGTCATCTGACGATGACACTTATTCTCTTTTTCGCTACATGGATACATATTAGTGGTGGAAACTTTTTTCTTTTCTGGAGCACCCAACATCCTGCAGGCAAACCTCAAGCCATGGTGGACGGAGCAACAGCTACGCTAGTCGGATGACGCTCTCCCGACTGGTCGGCGTTACTCTACACTAGTCGGATGACGCTCTCCCGACTTGTCGTGGCGTTACTCCACACCGGACGGAGGAGTACAAGACGACGTTGCCAGCAGGATATAGCGTGCTCGGGGACTAGCTATGGGGATATGGACCCATATACCCTCATGGCTCTACATGGGCCGCACCGTCAGAAGAGGCGCGGCCCAAGACATGAAGGCGTGCAGCACATGCACGGCTATTATATTGTACCATATTGCTTACCAAGACATGTAACCCTGTCTACCGGACTATATAAGGTGGGCAGGGATCCCCCTCATGGGAAGAGAATCAATCAATGCAATACAAACTATAAGCAGGACGTAGGTTTTACGCCCTCATGGCGGCCGAACCTGGGTAAATCGCCTCGTATTCATTGTCTTTCGTCTTGCTTAACATCTTGTTAGTCGTCACGCGCACCTCTACCGACATAAACTACTAGCTTGGGTACACCCCTGCTAGGCTATCGCCGATATCTCGTCGACAAACATTGTGTCTGATCGTGGTCCACAATTCACAGCTAAGTTTTGGAAAGCGCTTCACAAGGCTATGGGAACTAACCTGGACTACAGCACTACATATCACCCTCAGACCGATGGCCAAACAGAGAGAGTGAATCAAATCCTTGAAGACATGCTTCGTGCTTGCGCCCTGAAGTATGGAAAAGATTGGGAGAAGAGTCTACCTCATGCAGAGTTCTCGTACAACAACAGCTTCCAGTCTAGCATCAAAATATCTCCATTTGAGGCATTGTATGGCGAGCCCTCGCAGAACTCCTCCTCGATGTGATCCGCATCGGAGAGAGGTCATTCTTTGGCCCCGCCAAGATCAAAGAGGCCGAAGAGGGTGTCGCCCAAGTGCGAGAGAACCTCAGAGTCATGCTGAGTCGACAGAATAGCTATGCCGACAAGAGAAGAAAGGACCTATAGTTCGCTGTCATGGACCTCGTATACCTCAAGGTATCCCTGCTTCGAACTATGGTCAGGTTTCACATGAAGGGTAAGCTAACCCTGAGGTACGTTGGCCCGTATCGTATCTGCAAGAGGATTGGCAATCTGGCCTACAAAGTCCAGCTACCTCCGGAGTTGGCAGGAGTCCACCCCGTGTTCCACGTGTCCCAGCTCCGTAGGTGTTTGAGGGTGCCAGATGAACAGTTGCCTATCGAAGCAATTGATATCCAGGAGAACCTAGAGTACAAGGAGCACCCCATCCAGATCCTCGACATAGCTGTCAAGGAGACAAGGAGAAGTCAATCCCAATGTGCAAGGTACAGTGGAGTAACCACACAGAAAGAGAAGCTACCTGGGAGGAGTTGGATCTCCACTTGCACTACCCCGACCTGTTTGAAAGGTAGGCCTAACCTAAATCTCGAGGTCGAGATTCTAATGAGGGGGTAGGACTGTAACAACCAAGTTTTTCACACACCAAAAATCCCAACTTTCAATTTTTTTTTTTTTTGAAAAAGCCTATGCAATGGTGATGTGACATGTAGTGAACCCTCACTAGTTGCACAAGTAGCCCCTATTTAATTTATTATTGAGCATTTTTGCATAATTATTTACCATGCTTGAGTTGGACTTTTCCTTTGATTTTATGTGATGCAAATAAAATCAAATAACTTTTATATAAATATCTCTTGTTGCCAACCCTTGGATTGGATTCCCAAAATACCCTAATGACTAGGAGATGTACATGATGGCAACTCATGAGCATCAACATAGAGGACCATGGCTTAGTTAGTTTTGGAAATAGATTTGGATTTAGAATAAGGAAAGGAAATTAGAGGGAAGAGTAAAGCGAGAGAGGCCACTCGGGCCTTGAGGCTCCAATCAGCCCAGCCCCGCCTTTGCCCTCGCCTGGAAGCCGGCCCAAGACGGCCAACAGGCCCAGCTCGCCTCGCTTCCCGCCTGACCGCACTCCCACACACGCACCCGCAAATGGGCCGATGTTGACATTTCTAACACGATCCAAATTAGGAAGGCGAAAGAAATGTATATGGTATCTATCTAATCATGTTAGCTTGGATGTGGAGTTAATCTCACAATCCAACAAAGGCGGAGTTAGGCGGTGTTAGTTGTGGGGTGTAATCTCAGTATCATTATCCATAGTGGAGTTAATCTCACTAAGGATATGTACTCAAGGTATACCACTCATTTCTAGGCATTACCTACATACTAGTCTGTCACCCTAGCAATAACGCTCTAAGAAATGCGGGTATGGTATTCTTGATATGCCTTGATAAAAGATGAACATGATATCTGCAAGCACACAGATAGAAATACCATTGTAGCACTTCACCGGGAGTCTATCCAGGTATCGTATTTATATTTTACCACAGGGAAGGGGTAGTCTATGGAAAGTAAGAGAGATAGGGATATCTAATGATTAAGTTAACTTAAGATTTACTTGAGATTCACTTGCAATTGTATAATGCAGAGTAACCATATGCCTCCAACAATACTCATAACAGGATAAGTCACATAGTAAAGATAAATGAATAATTGATAACTACCCAAGTCTAAGATCATGGTATGCCACTAGTATCATACGAGCTATCAACATGGTATAGAAAGAATAGAAAGAATATTCCTAAGTTACTCCTAATCATATGTCAATGAATACTACAATTAGTGCAATTACATCTAGCTATCATGGTAAGGTTGCAATACATCTACACATGGTAAGCATTACCAATGACAATCAAAGACGAAACTTGACCATCACCGTAATTATGGCTCAACTTGGCCTATCATTCGGAGGGTGGACTCCAAAGGACTCAACAAGACTGTCACTCCCGCGATCTACCACACGTCCCGAATGTAGGGTGCGAATAAGCGTGTAAACATTGTATAAACACCACGTTTACACATTGCCTACCACCCACTAAGTGATCATCTAAGTGGATGCTATACGACTCCATGCATAAAATATAAGACAAACTTACTAAACTAGATATATAATCATAGCAAGCATGGATACATATCACTAAGAATATAATCATTATATAGAACAAAGTCATAGCAATTGTATTCCAACAAATATACTTACAGATTGGATACAAGAGAGAAGCCACGAGAAACTCTCGCCCCCGCTACTCCTTGACTATCGTGAATCCAAGGCAAGCTTGACTTCCTCTAGAGCTAACTAGGTAGCTAACTACTTCTAATATGATGAACTAGGGCTTAAGATCTAGACTTGGTTGGACTTGGATGAGTTGGACTCAAGAATGAATCGAACTGAATTGGTATGAATTAGGGTTTAGCCCCAGGGTTAGTGGTCTTCTTATATAGCCATCGGCGATGATGAACGAGGACCCTTGGACCAAACCGACCTTGAACAACGGTATAGATGCAACCTCAATGTCGGTGGTAAACCGCCATAGAAAGGAGAGGTGACATGTGGGACCCACCCGGCGACGCCGAGACGCTGTGGCCCTAGGCCACAACCATATCTCCTTCCTCCCGGTGTCTTCTGGTGTCTTCTAGAATGTTTTAGTCCACTTTTTGGGTTGAGTTGCCTCACGGTCAAGTCTTGTCATCGTATGGGATGCAAACTCTTAGGTTTCTCACCGTTCTTATATGCTTTTATCAGTTCAGTCCCTGCAAAGTCATGGAATACCAAAACTCATGGAAATATGTTAGTTGGACCCCTAGACTTATGTTGAAGTTCATTCTAAGCCCTTATTTCATGTTTAATTGTCTAGTAATATTATGCTATAAGGCATACCAACAAACTCCCCCAAGCTTACCTCTTGCTAGTCCCTAGCAAGACTTATCATTTTATATTAACTACTTGGATCAGGAGTTGCTGCAACGCTTTCACACCTCAAGAGTACACATGCCTTCAAACAAAATTTCTCTCCAGAATAAACTTTTTCAACCTTTAACTTACCCATATTACCTTTTACCTTCTGGGGCTTATAACCTTTTCTTCAATCTTGGGCAATTGAAAGATAGAACAGTCAAGTCAAGCACTGTATCTCAAACTCTTTTGTTCAACTGTCCTTTTCGGAGTTTTGCAAGTTTTCAGAATAAAACTCAAAGTTCCTAGTATGACTCTCTCTAGTCTCTCATTTGTGGTATTTGTGGATCCTCTCTAAGGCAATAAGGTTGTATTGCCTTTCTCTCATAATATGTGGTATTTTTAGCTAAGGCAAGAGCACACTATGCCTTCTTCTCTCTCACCCTATTTCTAAAGCTTATATCCGAGCTCATAGGTGGGAGAAACTATATCTACTTACTAAGCATATATTGTAAATTCAAGCAATGGATCCAAAGTTATGAGTCACACTGATCAAGTAGTGCATGTGTATGGTGGATAGAATATAGTGGGTATGATGGTACAAAATATAGTAAGGTGTATGGAATGAATGAGGGGGAAAGCCTAATTCTACTTTTGCTCCTTGAGGAATCATCTCTCTTTTGGAATCTGGAAACTTTTGAGAGAACCTGGGTTGTATCTCTTTCTTTTTCTTTATTTTTCTTTTATGGAGAGGCGAGCATCTAAGTACCCATTGTTTTTAGCGGACACTTGTCCATTTTTTTTTTAACTCTCCTTTATTCTTTTCTCTCTCTCTCTCTCTCTCTTAGAACAACCCAAATCTCTTTTGCAATAACTTTTGAGAGATAGACAAATGTTATGGAGCTTTGTAAGACATTGGCTAGAAAATGTATGGATGGATGGGTATAGGGAATATTTTTGGTTGCTCTCTCCCAAGATAGGAGTAGAACATTTTTGGTGGCTTTAGTGAATGGATAGTGGTGTATATATAATGGGTGTATATGGTGGATGCGTACTTCCGTATTCGAAATAGCATATAGATGAATGGAGTCGAGTGAAGTGGAGTGTAGTGAGATGGAATGAGGTGGAGTGTACATGATCAGCATGACAAGTTTCTAAGGGTCACAAAGATTGAACAAACTCAATGCAAAGCAAGCAGCCTATATATATCTCAAAGGGTTTTCCTAATCTAGGGAGCATGTATCTATGACTATGGTAGGAGGTTCAACACTCTATCACACAGAACTTATCATGTGCATTTTATATTTTTAAAATAAATCTCCGTAAATCTAGTGTCACTAGGAGTAAGATCAAATAGCAGCTCGAGACTATCCTATATCATATCCGTCAATTACCTAGACTTTAGAGCAAGCAATTTGCAACCCATAAGTTTCAGGTTTAGAGCAAATCTCAAGTCAAAGCAGTTTTGCATTTAGAGCTCAAGAGAAATTAAGCTTGAAAGCTAGGTACTAAAAAGGAATTACAAATGAGCAACTATTCATCATCTCCATGTTGACAGATTTTAGGGTTCATTTTAGTTGAGCAAAAGCAAACTGGTGTACACTTTCTCTTGATCATATTATTCTCACACTCTAGCAAAAGACTCTTTAAACGACTAGACTTTATAAAACTAGACTCTTATCAAACTCTATAGCAAACCAAATATTTAACTAATAATATTAATACTATAATATAGATAGTAGAGATACTTATCGGGATAATCGGGGTGCACTCCCCAAGCCGGATTGAAGTGTGGTTGTTGTAGAAGTTGAGGTAGATGGCGACAATGGTGGCGCCTATCATGTCTCTTCTCCTTTCAAAAATCCTGCGAACTCAAATAGACAACAAAGCTAGTGGAACTTGATTAAGCATTAGGGTTAGCCACATTGCTTTAGGTTGCCCGATATATATATATTTTTTTTTTGGATTTTTATTTTTCGTGCAAGAAAAGATAAAGTACTTATGCATCTTTATTTTATTTTTATGCCACCACAAAGAAATAGCCTAGAGGGTTAAGCCTCGTGGTTACTCACATGGGGCTTTAAGGTTTTCACAGAACAAAGCACAAAATATTTTTGTTGTTTTCAAATGCGTATATAAGATGCTAAAAGATAAATATGCAATGCGGGAATTAAATATGGATAACTACCGAAGTTACCTTTCTACGGGGTTCGGCGATTAGAGTCCTCCGAACAGGACTTCTAGTTCGCTCTTTACTCCCATGGTACATCGCTTGTCACAATTGGTGGCACCGATGATTCTATCGCCTCTTCCGATGATGATCCGGGAGATGTCTTCTTCTTCCTCCACTTTAGCTTAGCCGGTGGACTCTTCTCCGGAGTGGTTGATTCTTCTTTCTCCATGGATGGTTCGGTGTAGAGGATTTAACCTCTTCACTTACCTTCTCATCTCCCCGAATCTTTAATCCACGCCTTCTTTGGCGGCGACGAGCCGACCTGCTTTTCCGGTTTCAGATAATCATTATAACTCAAGTAAAGCACACACATACCTTTTCTCAGAGGGAATTGGAAGTGAATCTCTCCCGTATGGATGTAGATGATGGCGCGTAGTGTTGAGGAACGGTCTCCCAAGCACTATTGAGGGTCTTCATCTTTCCCCATGTCCATGACTATAAAGTCAGTGAGGACATAGTGATCCATGATTTTGACTGCACGCCTTTAGCAATTCCTTCGAACCCTCAGTATGATTGGTCCGCCATCTCGAATCGCACAAATGTTGGTTGCAAGGGCAATTTCCCAAATAATAGTTCATAAGTTACCTTTGCCATTAAGTTGATGCCGCACCCGTACGCAAAAATGTATTGTTGAAGGTTAAATAATTAATTGAGCATGCGATGGTAGGAGTACCGATCGCCTTGTTTGGCGAAAGCATTGAGATGGAAGTAGATGGTCGTTTTTTTAACTTACCTTATTAACCACCATTACCTTTGTAGGCGCGCCTTCTGTATCTATTCTCGATTCTTCTTTTCTATTCTTGTTGAAGGTCTCGATCTTTGGTTCTCGCGCATATGAGTAAGACCATTGTGGGTGAGTAGGAGAGGTATGTGTTTTGTTCTTGAAATTAAATTTCTCCTTTCTCCTCTAATGTTGAAACAAATCTTCGCGACCGCCGGGCGTAGATGATAGCTTTAGCCGTACTCGTGAATGGTCGACCAAGTATGATCGCTGATCTTTCGCTTCCTCCTGCTTCCACGACCGCTAAGTCTCGGCCGATATGCAAGAGCCTCTAATTCCCACACACACGCCTTTCAAGTATCCCCTTGGGATAACATAGTGACTGATCCGCCAGCTGCAAGCACATGGTTGTACCATGAATCTTTTCATATATTACCTTAGGCATAATATTCACGCTTGAGCCGAAGTCACATAGAGCATTGTCGAAGGTGTGCGGTCCTATCTGGATCGTGATGACTGGCCTTCCTGGATCTTCCTTCTTGGGTGGCATAGAGTCATCCAACCAATTGCTTCCTGAGGTCTCTATAGTAGTGACCTGCATTAAAGATATAGATAAGATTTGCAGATTCTAATTCTTCCTACCGGCCCGGAATCTTACCTGGTGTGGTTAGCAGAACAGAAGTTGCCAGCTGAGAAATCTGAGATTTTATCATCTTATTAAAGCTATGCTGATTTTTAATTGCAGAAGAAAAGCTTTCCATTCTAGTGTTGATAAGTTCTAGAGCTTTATCATTGGAAGCTATCTTTCTAGATAGGTTCTCCATGGTTTTACCTTGGCTAAGAACTAGGTCTCTCAAAAAAAAGGTTGATTATAATTATTAAAATTGTTACCTTGATTATTACCTTGGTAGTTGCCTTGGTAGTTGGGCCTCCGTTGGTTCCAACCTTGATTTTGTTGTGGACGATAATTATTGTTATTGTTGATGAAGTTGATGTCCTCCACAATCTCTCGGGCAATTTCTCGCGGTGTGGCCCCGTGTTACCACATTCTTCACATGTCATGTGGGAATCTTGAATTTGCATGACCTCCCGGGTTGAGGAACTCTATCCTCGAGCTTCTTCATAATTAAGTCCATCTTGGCGACAAAGATATCTACCTCTTTCGGTTGGTGCATTCCTCTCTTACGGGGTTGACGCTCTTCATTCCAACTTTGGTTGGAAGTCATCTTCTCCACAAGCTCTGTAGCATGAGTTAATGTAAGTGATAAGAAAGCACCTCCCCGCTGCAAAGATCTATAGTTTCACGAGCACTAGAACTAGCCCATGGTAGAAAGTTTGCATGAGCGCCACTTCTCCATCCCATGATGTGGACATTCGAAATGTATTCTTGGAAACGCCTCCCACGCTTCCGGGACATTCATCGTGTTGCCGTTGGAAATTGGATATCTTCCCTCTTAAGGCATTCGCCTTGCCTATAGGGAAGAACTTGAGAGAAAGGTTGTGGAACATAGATCCCAAGTTGTATTCTTCTCCTTTGTAGCATAGAACCATTGCTTTGCCTTCCCCAAGAGTGAGAATGGGAAGAGGCGTGAGCAATATGGCGCCTTTGGATACATCCTTCATGGTGAAAGTGCCGCAGATCTCCGTGAAGTGTTGGAGATGAGCACTCGCGTCTTCATGTGCCTTTCATAAAATTGGCTAGCTTGCACCATGTTGATGAGTCCAGGCTTGAGTTCAAACCATTGTCTCCAACCTCTACCTTCGGACCCAGTGAGGATGTTGGCCATGTTAGAGCCGAGAACTCACGGCGTCTTGGTAGCCATAGCCTCAAAATCAGGTGATAGGCTCTACCGACTTGATCAACGTCCAATCGAAGGTCTTGATGTCCGTGGCCGGTGTTTGTCCGAAGTTTAGCTCGCCTTTTCGATTAATACTTCGTGGATCGTCTATGTAATTATGCGGACGGTTGTTCCAATTCATACATTTACCCCGCATAAGATCAAAAAATAAAACCTGTTTGAGTATAATGGGTTCTCAATGCATTATGTGATGCAAGTGATCTCTTAATTCCATGTATGTTTGTTTAGGTTTTGGCTAGCACCCTTCCCAAGTGCCGAAATGCTTGTTGACATTTCTAACACGATCCAAATTAGAAGGCGAAAGAAATGTATATGGTATCTATCTAATCATGTTAGCTTGATGTGGAGTTAATCTCACAATCCAACAAAGGCGGAGTTAGGGCGGTGTTAGTTGTGGGGTGTAATCTCAAGATATCATTATCCATAGTGGAGTTAATCTCACTAAGGATATGTACTCAAGGTATACCACTCATTTCTAGGCATTACCTACATACTAGTCTCTGTCACCCTAGCAATAACGCTCTAAGAAATGCGGGTATGGTATTCTTGATATGCCTTGATAAAAGATGAACATGATATCTACAAGCGCATAGATAGAAATACCATTGTAGCACTTCACCGGGAGTCTATCCAGGTATCGTATTTATATTTTACCACAGGGAAGGGGTAGTCTATGGAAAGTAAGAGAGATAGGGATATCTAATGATTAAGTTAACTTAAGATTTACTTGAGATTCACTTGCAGTTGTATAATGCAGAGTAACCATATGCCTCCAACAATACTCATAACAGGATAAGTCACATAGTAAAGATAAATGAATAATTGATAACTACCCAAGTCTAAGATCATGGTATGCCACTAGTATCATACGAGCTATCAACATGGTATAGAAAGAATAGAAAGAATATTCCTAAGTTACTCCTAATCATATGTCAATGAATACTACAATTAGTGCAATTACATCTAGCTATCATGGTAAGGTTGCAATACATCTACACATGGTAAGCATTACCAATGACAATCAAGGACGAAACTTGACCATCACCGTAATTATGGCTCAACATGGCCTATCATTCGGAGGGTGGACTCCAAAGGACTCAACAGACCGGCCACTCCCGCGATCTACCACACGTCCCGGAATGTAGGGTGCAGTCGTAGGTAAACGTTGTATAAACACCACGTTTACACATTGCCTACCACCCACTAAGTGATCATCTAAGTGGATGCTATACGACTCCATGCATAAAATATAAGACAAACTTACTAAACTAGATATATAATCATAGCAAGCATGGATACATATCACTAAGAATATAATCATTATATAGAACAAAGTCATAGCAATTGTATTCCAACAAATATACTTACAGATTGGATACAAGAGAGAAGCCACGAGAAACTCTGCTCCCGCTACTCCTTGACTATTAGGAATCCAAGGCAAGCTTGACTTCCTCTAGAGCTAACTAGGTAGCTAACTACTTCTAATATGATGAACTAGGGCTTAAGATCTAGACTTGGTTGGACTTGGATGAGTTGGACTCAAGAATGAATCAGAACTGAATTGGTATGAATTAGGGTTTAGCCCTGGGGTCAGGTGGTCTTCTTATATAGCCATCGGCGATGAACAGGGACCCTTGGATCAAACCGACCTTGAACAACGGTATAGATGCAACCTCAATGTCGGTGGTAAACCGCCATAGAAAGGAGAGGCTGACAAGTGGGACCCACCTGGCGGTCGCTGAAAATGGGCCCGGGCGACGCGCCAAGGCCCCGGGCCACAACCATATCTCCTTCCTCCGGTGTCTTCTCGGTGTCTTCTAGAATGTTTTAGTCCACTTTTTGGGGTTGAGTTGCCTCACGGTCAAGTCTTGTCATCGTATGGGATGCAAACTCTTAGGTTTCTCACCGTTCTTATATGCTTTTATCATTTCAGTCCCTGCAAAGTCATGGAATACCAAAACTCGTGGAAATATGTTAGTTGGACCCCTAGACTTATGTTGAAGTTCATTCTAAGCCCTTATTTCATGTTTAATTGGCTAGTAATATTATGCTATAAGGCATACCAACAACCGGCCCAGCACCACTGCTGTCGCCCTCGTCACGCCACCGCTCGCCTGCTGACCGGTGGTCCCCGCATGTCATCTTTTTCATCCCCCTCACCCACTCTGCTCTCGCTCGAAGCAGAGAGCGCTCGCGACAGGAGGAATCCCAGGCTGCCTGCGTCGATCTTAGCCACCCGACCACCTCGAGCCGCCTGGATGTCTGCCATGTCAACGATCCATGCCACCCAGCCAAGGCCCACTCGGCGGACAAGGAGCCGACAGGCGCTCATCCCCGACGTCACCGCCAGAGCCGCAACCACTGCTGCCAAAGTCCCCTTTGCTTTTGACCGGAGGGCGCAATTTCAAAATCGCCGGGCACGTCGCGACACCGTACCCCACTCCAATGCCCCACGACCGCCCGATTTGCCCCTCCTGTCCCCATCAACGTCCACAGCCACAACCACTCCTAACCGTCTGCCACCATCCGCCACTCTGCTCTGCCGCGTCGCGTGCGCTGGCCAAGCAGGGACCCTAGCCACAGCCCTAAGCTGTTAGTGCCATAGATGTGAACCCCGAGACCGCCTAGCCCGTTATCGCCGAACCCGCCGCTCACCGGCGCGGGAAGCCGCTGGCAGCCGTGTCGTTGTCGGGAGTAGAGAAGGAGTAGGAAAGGGGAAAAGGTTCCCTAGCCGGTGGGCCCATGTTGCAGCGAGGGAAGGAAGGGTAAAGGAAGAACGTGGGCGCGGTGCACCATGGACCCGCCACCGGGAACAAGGGAGCAGCGCTGGTGTACCGTGGACCAGGCCCATGCGTGACGCGCCCGAGTAAGCCCATCGTGCGCCATGTGGCATTGTGACGTCCTACCACGTGTCTGAGCTGGCCTGTCCCAACCCAGCCCAAATCCAGCCCAAGACCAGCCCTGACCTCGCCCAGTCCATGCCTAGTCAATGGTCAACATTGACCAGTCAACGCTGACATCATGCTGATGTCAGCCTGGTCCCACCAGTGTCAGACCGGACCCATGGTCAGTGATGACGACACTGCTGACATCATGCTGATGTCAGCATGGCCAACCACAGTCTGCCACGTGTCAGCCTATAATTAAACCCAGTTTTTCCAATTTCAGAATTTGTTAGCTTAGGCACGCGCTTATCATATTATTGTTGCTATCTGTGCTATCTCACTTACATGTTATATATATGAGAGCCAGAGTATATATGCCAGACGGATGGCTTGTGCCACCTGGTGAGTGAGATTCCGCGTGTGTCTTAGGTGTGTGGTGGTGAGGGTTGTGTCGACCAGGCAGGATCGACGACGAGTCTCCTGGACGAGTCTTGCCGGGGGATGCTTCTGGGCATTCCCATGCTATGCTACCTGTGGCGGGTAACTGCGAACGGTCTGAAGACCCCAGGTCAAAATCTTGTAATGGGATGTAGACCGAGGAGGAAGTGCCTAAAGATGTCTTGTGTGGTCCTACCTAAGGACTTGTTCTCTAAGAATCAGCCCCTAAGGAATGTTACGTGCACACCACTCGTCCTCGGTGGGCGGGGTGTGGATTGCCCCTTCTACTTAGGCGGTGCCATACCTACTTGGAGGTTAGCATTTAGCGTGAGGGAGGTACAGGCGTAGATGTCCCACACCCTTCCGAGATAGCATAGTAGCCACGAGAGGGCCCAGTACTACGTTCTCACAGTCTCAGCATGCCGGTGGTACTCCAGGGCTCCCCAGAGCTGAGTGGCAGGGTGCAATCGTTCTGCTAGGAGGTCTCCATTATCGCTTAGGTTTTTCATGAGCACTGATGATGGTGATCTGGTGGCTACGGGTGCACAAGCTCTGCAGAGTTAAAACCAATACATATTGTCCTGCCTTCGGGCATGGTTTTGTCTTAGGCCTGGACTCGCCTTCGAGCTTGCGCCGGCTTACAACTTTCTTCCCTCAACCCACGCTTCTCCAAGTAGTGAGAGGTGACCTTTCTTTCTTACCCCGAGAGGAGCACTTTATTTTTCTTTCTGGGAGGAGTTACGGCTGAGAGCCCAGAGGGCTGAGAGCCGATTAGGCAAGGTGGAAGGAGCTGGAGCCGTCTTGTCGCTAAGCGAGAGTGTGAGCTATGAGGGGTGTTTGGAGTTGGAGTTTAGGAATGGTATGATTATGGGAATGAGAATAAGACTATTTTATTATTATAAAATTTGATTATTACATGCATAGGAAACTACAGCCAAATAATAGGCCTCTTGATAATATCCCGCTTGCATCCACTTTCCACAAAGCAAATGCACATAGGGTGGGGAACCTGGCCAGTAAAATTCGTACTGATAGTTGTTTCATGGGACGAGTCCGACTACGACTTCGATGCCGACGAGTGGGAGGACTGAGGAGGAGTCTCGTGCTACGCTCAAGATGGAGGAGGAGACGCTTCCGCTACTCTGAACGTTGTTGTTTTGGATGTTGTGTCAACATGATTCCGCCAAGTGGTGATGTAATAAAAGTTTAAACCTCTCTTTTTGCTTTTGAATGCCACATTGTAATCGATATTAACTATGATTTGGATATTGTGATGGAATGATCATCTAGGACTATCACTTTATACTTCGTATCTGTGGATTTCCCTTCGTGGAAATTGGGATCGTTACGGTTGGTATCGATAGCTATGTGTTGACGGTCACTAACGACATATTTTTCCCGTCAACATTCTACCATAAAGGGGGTGAAACTATACCTTTTCATACTCATATACATTTATTACTCACATATTTCCACTTGTAGTGTCCAAAATGTATTTTGTAGGAATTATAATAAAAACAGGTGGAAAGACGACCAAAAGGCGCAACCCTGGAAAGCGTATACTGAAGATTACAAGCCCAGGGGTAAAATGGACTTAAACGACAGAATTGGGCTTACCAAACACCGCACCACAACTTTTCAGGCCCAGCAACGCCACCCCACCGAGGCCCGGGCCGAGCCGAGCCCAGGGCGGTGCGGGCGCACATCCTGAGGCGGTTCAAGCCCAGGTTTGGCGAGGCGGTTCATTAACTGTCGTGGAGGGCGGTGCGCTGGTGGGTCGGCCGATTCAACGTACCTGGACGCCTTCCTTAGGTTGGTTTAGTGTATTTTAGCACTTTAGTCCCTCTCCCTCTTGTATAAGTAGCTCCCCCTCTCCTCCTTCTTCCACACACACCATTTGGAGTTCACCTACAGCACCACTACCTCACTCTCTACCACCACCTTCTTCTTCTTCTTCTTCTTTGGCTAGAGTTGGAGTAGAAGAGCTACAAGGAGGGCTTGTCTCCTAGAAGAAAGAGTGCCTTGGTAATATATATTCTCGATGGATCTCTCTTCTATTTGCAAGTCCTATTTCTTTGTTCATGGTTTAACTTATGAATTAGAGTATAGTCATGTTCATGTTATAGTATTGATATATGAACTAGCATATAGTTTGCATATCATGATCTTGACATGTTCATATTCGTTCTTCATCGATCATCGTATGCTTAACATGATTAGAGGTGGGATAACGGTTCGTTGTTCCTTCGAGTTTGCTCTTGTCTTAGTCCATCCATCCGTAGGGTGGGGATCCTGGGGGGACAAGAGTAGTGCTCTAATACGCGAGCATGGTGCCCGGGTATTACGACACCTGTGGATATGAGAGCATGCCATGGTCGTGGGGGTAGGCGGTAGGGTCGTGACAGCCTTGTCCGTCCCTTGTAATCCCTCTCGTTCGCATGTGATGTAGGAGTTCGTAAATGCCTTCCATTGGGCCGGATGGTATCCGGGAGGTCTCCCTGTTATCCTAGACCTAACCATTCTTATATCATGTTGCATATGATCCTAACTATTCATTTGTATGACCATGACTAGATACATTAGACTACTCCATTAGGTTATTTATTTATTCTTTATCTATTTTCTTTATCCTTTAAGGTGGATTCCTATGTGTGTGTCACACTATCCATAAACCGTATTGCTTACCCCTGTTATGATCAAGTTGGGCTTAGCGTACACACATTTCATTATCCAGATGCCATGCTAGCTTCTTATACACAAGTCTTCCTTTGGGAAAATATAAATAACGATACCCTGAATACTTCCGGGTGAAATGCTATAATGATAGATCCGTGCGCTTGCGGATGAAATATCAACTATGGCAAGATCTATCACCGTTGATTGACCTAGTGCTATCACCGACATGGTGGTTCCACTCAGAGATATCAACGGCACGTTTCGAGGCGCCGTCATTAGGGATGGATTCTAAACCTGTTTCTAGTGATTGCGCTAAGAAACGCCAACACCATGCTTGACCTTAGGATGAGACCCCTAGGAATTGGACACTAGTCTTAGGAAGACTTGTCTTTCGGTTATATTACCGACCCCGCATCTTTTTCAATGCACGGCTTATCCCTCTTATGCTAACCCTTCTAACCCATCTCATGAATGTAATGCAGATGGCTGGTTTCATCCTTGGCCCAAGGCCATCCTCGCTCGTGGAGCTGCCTATCGACTCAGCGCACCATGGGGTTTTGCACTCCTGTTGCGCATGGCACTCACTAAGCTTGGTGCGCCTACTGAGCACATCAAGTACATCTGGGACTATCACTTTATACTTCGTATCTATGGATTTCCCTTCACAGAAATCGAGATCGTTACATGCCAAAATTTTGACTTTTTGATCCATTGCTCAGATGGATGAATGGAGACCCTCAATGCGTAGAGTTCATCGAATGCTTTCTATTTGACTAGTCATATGCACTAATTGGATTTTGAATTTACATTTGTGGCTAGTTTTAGCACAAAAAGAAATACATATTGCTATAGTAACCGTGGGAGCTACAAGAAACCTGCCTAAGGACTCTGTTGGCATGACAGACTCCTCTATGCCGCGTTTTTTTTTCTTTCCCAAAATCTTGGTGCCCAACAGTCTCCGCCTTCCTCTATTCTCGCACTGGAAAAAGAGAGGTGAAAATGGAGAAAGGAAGTGAGGACCTAGGGCTTGCCGCTGTTGCTGATGTAGCCATTCTTCTCCAACCGAAATGACGACCCCGTGAGATAGAGAAGAGGAAAGTGGATTGCTGGGATTTGTCATCATGCTTGCTGCGATTGTCCTAGATGAGATGTGAATTCTAATCTACTTCTTTGGATCAAGTTTTATGGATCAAATCATCTAACTAGGGATGTAGGAGTAATTCCCAAAATGAACAAAATTAATCTTGCCCGTGTTCTAAAATTTTGTAAGGCTGTGCAATTTTTGTTTATCGTTGCGTTGGGCATCTAAGAGGCTTTAATAATTTTTATGTCTACAGACAAAGTTGTATTAAGTTATTGTATTAAGTTATTTTTGTTCAATATCTTTCTTTGGACACCAAGAAATCACTTATACTTAGACATCTGTGTTACAAGTTGATTGGTTTTGGGTGTTGAAAATTATGACAGTTTTAGATCTAAGCATCTTTTGGACATGTTAATGAAACATTTTAGATCTAAGCATCTAAGCATCTTTAGTCAAGGACTATATGGTTTGTACTTTTTAGATCTAAGCATCTAAAGAAGTACCTCCAACTATATGGTCCACCACCTCCAGATCCACCAGCAGATCCACTAGCCAATCCAGCAGCAGCCGGTGTTGTGGATGGTGGTGATGATATATTTGAAAGCATGGCTGACGTCGACGACGATGATGGTGGTGGTGGTGGGGATGGTGAGCAGGAGGCTCCTTTGAAGGACCCTGAGGATGTCCAACTTTTTGAAGATTTGATGAACCGCCTCGATGAAGACGACCTTTTGTTTGGTTGCTTGAAGTGGTTGGAGAATTTCAAACAAATGAAGCAGGTGGCAATTGGTCCTCTTTACAAGGACAGTCCGAAGGGTTGCACGACGCTGAGTTTCATGGATAGTTTGGTCAAAAACTTCAATGGTTGTATCCTGCATGGACTGTAGACCTCCTCACCATATTCCCAATTCTTATTCCAAACCTTGTAGTTTTTTCATGAAACCCATATGTGCTGGTAGTCCTTATCGATGAAATCCAACCACCAACTAAGATCCAAACAGGAGAAAACTAACATGATTTAAACACATTTATATTGACGTAATTCCACTTGTATTGGAAATTCACTATTTTGCAGGACTTACACTCGGATATAATGGAATTATAGTCAAAATATGGAATCTGAAAAGCATAAATGAGATCCTATGCAAAAGTTCAGAATAAAGGCCCACCTACCTATCCAATCTAGGCCAACCACCGACAAGGTCACAATCTAGGATCAACCAAAGGCCCACTGCGCAAAGGCGGTGGCAAGCAGGCCGGCCCTGGTGTGGTCGCACCAGCAGTGCAGACGCACCGCCCCCAGCACCCCCTACCTTCGATAGTCAGTGCATTCAATGTGTAGGGAGGTCGGTTTGGAGAGTTTCCATGTATAACGCCCCAAACCGACCTGTATCTAGTATAAATAGAGGGGGAGAGCGCTACTCTAAAACACACACCATTTTGGAGCAACCACCTAATTTCACACTTGTACTTTTTACTTTTAGTAGTCTTTTGGAGCTAGGCAAAGCTATGGAGAGGAATCTTGGCATGAATAAGATGAAGCTTTTCTCCAAAGTCTTGTTCTCTAGTTATCAACATAGTCATACTTATGAACTAGAGTATAGTTCTTATGTTATGATGAAAGCACGTGGATTAGCATATGGTTTGCCCATGTCCTATGCTTGTTGATCCATAGGGTCGGAGTCTCGGGATACATGGGCAGTTTCTTTATACAGGTGCATGGTGCAGGGGTATATGGGAACCTTCAGATGTGATGATGCTCCACGGTTGAGGCTGGGTGAGGTGGCAAGTGGTGACAACCTTGTTCATCCCATATAATACCCCATGTTTGGGTATTCGTATAGGAGTTCATAAAGTCTCCCGTGCTTGGTGGAAGACTAGTGCTCAGAGATCTCCCTATTCATCTTACACTTAGGTATAGATCTAAACATGCTTTTTGTATGATTACTCACTGTTCTTTGTATGCCTATAATAGGATGTGAATGGTGGCCTTCACAAATGAATCTGATCCTTCCACGAACTTGGTGGACATGGAATCCAAGTACATCCATCTAGGATTCATATGTGTAACATAATGTGTATGACATACTGGCGGATATATATATGGATCAGGGGTACCATCACCACCTGCGTATATGACACGTCCATGCTTTTGGCCCACAAGCCGATAAGGAGGAGGACCACGTGGGCTATGACAAGTGATCAACGTGGTGAGCACGGCATGGTACCAAGGCTTCGAGATCGGCATATTTAGACGATAACTAAGATCATGTCAGTTGCATGATACATGCAACAGAATAGGCAACCCACCAACAAACCCGATCACTCTCCTTATAACCCTACTCCCCTCCACCTATCTAAGGTAGATCAAGGGCCTTGGTCTCGGGATCCATTCACGTCCATCTTCATTCCATCTATCTACCGCGTAGCTAGGAGCAACAACCCCTATAATTGAGTACATGAACATCAAGACCAACAACAACGCAACTAGGACTAGGGTTTAGCACACACCGTGCCCCCAAACCGGTATAAATCCTTACATCCCGTGTGCTACCATCCGATTCGATCTTCATGACTACATTGTCATAATATTGCTAGAGCAAAATAATTCCGACACATAAGCTATACTATATATATATGTGTGTTGTCCAAATTTTAATGGAAATGCCCACTAAGATTCTATGTCATTCACAATTATGAGTTACAAGATACCAACCTTAGAGTAACAATATAAGTGATATACAACCTTAAATGCCCCTAAATTGAAAAACCTAAATTAAAGATGTGTCCATCACGTCTGACTCATTATACTAGAAATAGAAACAATATAACCAAGCAAACAATAAAAGTTTGGGCTACATGTTAACATGAGAGTAAGTTGGAGTGGATGTGACCTTCAAAATTATAAAGCCTCTATGATCAAGAAGCACTAAAGGGTTTCTAGTTATTACCAACCTTAGAAGAAGGAAGTGGTGTGATCCTTTTGGGAGTTGAGAGCCTCAATGAGCAAATTGGCAAGAATAGATGTAAGAATGGTAAGTGGGTAGAAGTTGTGGGTAAAGAATTAGAGGGACACTATAAGGATTCACCTCTAATGCCACGACACACGATTGCAACATCACTAATTTGGTTGCCATAGGGGGTTGGCAACCTTTCTGTAAAATGGTTTCAATATGTTGCCATGACACACGATTGCAACAACACTAATAGGAGAGAAAAGTAGTTTTGTTTTAGGAGGTTTTCACCACCAAATCATATATATGACACACCACTAGATCATAGAAGCTGGAATGTAGTGGACAAACAAACTGGCGGTGAAAATTGTTATCACCGCCAGCTTGGTGGACGTTCCAATAGTGGAAACTATGGTGATTATCATCACTAGTCCATCCGCCGAGCTAGAGGTATAGTGATAACAATTTTCACCCCTGTTCAAATGGCCATTGTGCTAGTCTACCTTTGAAAGTCCCTCATTTGGTTTTGGCTAATTGATGAAACCCTAGGACTAATCTCTATTCTTAAGTGTGAACTAGTTGAGATGGTCCTAGCCAAGTGATGCAACAAGGTGATCATGGTGGATGCCTGGAGGTGATCCAAAAGATGATCAAGTGCTCATGCTTGGAGAAAGAAGAAATTAAGCGAAAAACAAAAATGGACTCGGGTCATTTTTGGTTTGCACTCAAGACACCATAGAGGATGTGAGTGATTTAGGACCGATAGCCGAACTATTAAGAGGAGAAATACTTCGGAAACTTTGATCAAGTGACACTAGGTATAATCATTAATGATGCATTAGGACCTAGTGTGCTAACTTCTAACCCTTGCAAAATGCTTTCAAAAATGTAACACACATGCACATGGAGTACGCCTCTTGTGGTTGGCAAGTTGGAAGCAAGGGTGAAGTGGTTTGACTTAGAACAACCACGCACGCGGGCATCGGACACCGCATCGTATTAATCGGGTCCATGTGTCCGGTTTTGCTTGGTCGAGTCGGTGCAATGGGCATTGCATCGGGCGCCGCACCGGCGTGTCGGTCGCGAAGTCAATGTAACCAAGTATTTGGTGTTTCTGTGGAAGTTGCATAAGACGTTGGCATGCGTCCGATGAACCCCCCACATGATGCGTCCAGTGTAGTTTTTCCTGTTCTGGATCTTACTGTGTCCACATCATATCAGGCGCTGAAGCAAGGGCACAACGTCGCGTCCAATGTGAGCATCAGTTGCGCGATTGGAGCTAACCGTTGGGACGCATCTGACGCGTCCGATGTGAACTTAACACACGATCACGTTTGGAAATGACTGTTGGAGATCAACAGGTCATTTTGAACAGAGTGACACACGGCTTGATCCTGTGCCGATGCGCCCATCTCGTGTGTCCGATGCAGGTTTTCGGGTAGTGGAGCCATGGGCTCCCTATAAAAGCTTGGTGGCCGGATCTTGCTCACTCTCTTGCACATTTTCATTCTTTTGGCATCCCTTTGAGCTATGCAAAAGCCCTCCCTCTCATCTCTCTTGCTTGCTTGCAAAATCTAAGTGAGATTGAGTGATCTTAGTGGATTTGCTTGCTTGATTGCATCTAGTGGCACTTGAAGATCGTTGTGGCCGGCGTATTTCTTGTTACTCTTGGAGAGTACCGCTCGTAGTCAGCTTTGGAGGTTGTTGGAGGCGTTGGCAAGAGTCGGTGATTGCTCTTGGCCACCTCCCGTTGATTGTATGGGTTTTTTGAGCTTCCCAGTCGGATTGACAAATTGCTACTCTAGTGGATTGCGCGTATCGTTGAGTACCTCACTTGCGAGTGTGGGGAGTTTGGCTTGCGGGCCTCACTGAGAAACTATCAAAGTGTTGGTCGACACAACCGGAGACTAGCTGGTTGGTGCACAAATGAACTCCGGGTAAACAAATCATTGGTGTTCATCTTCTCTTGGTGATTCGCTTTATATTGATTGATTCTCTTCATCACGGTGATTGGTTCATTGCCTCTACACGTTGGTATAACAAGTTCATTCCTATCTTACACATTATAGTTGAGTAGCTTGTGTAGCTTGCTAGTTGAGTAGAATAATCTAGTTGTAATTCACTTGCTCACCTAGTTGGTAAAGTAGCAACATAGCTCTTGTGTGAATTAGTGATCATAGCAACTAGAATTGTAGATAGGTGGCTTGCAACCCTTGTAGAGCTAAGCAAAATTGCATTACGCCGTTTGTTATACTAATCAATTTTCTTTAGTGACCTTGTATAATTTTAAATAGGCTATTCACCCCCTCTAGCCATATTACGACGACCTTTCAACCCTTAAACTAGCGGAGAAATTCCTTTCTTTCTATTAGTTTATTGTAAGTCTGCGGAGAAGTGGACGTAAAACTGGGAAGTGAAAATTATTTTCACTATTGGTTAGTGTGTGATTTGACAGTGATAGCCACCATGGGTTTTCACCACCAAATCATATGCCAACCCTCAATGATACTCGAATAAAAACACATATTTTCTCCTTTTTATATCTTGTCATTATCCATAATGATCCTCTAGTGTGGGCTTGAGGGTTGCCTCACTATCGGGTTTAGCGTCATACTCTATTCTAGAGTAGTGTGGGGGCTCGAGGGTTGCCACTACCCTAAAAAGCCAACGCGTCTACAAATTGATTCTGTGATGATAGGTAGTGAAAACATTTTCTGCAGTAGTATCATTTATTCCTGAAAATTGATTCTGTCCTAGAGTAGTGTGGAGCCTGAAGGCTGCAACTACCTAAAAAGCCGCCACCTCTACAAATTGATTATGTGGTAACTTGCAGTGACTTACTAGTAGTGTCCTTTAACCCTGGAAATCAAATTTTAGCCGGGTTTAACTTATATTTTTAAAGAACACAAAGAATAAGTAACTGAAATGAAATACTCCCTCCATTCCAATTTATAAGACGTTTGACTTTTGAACACTCCATGTTTGACCACTCGTCTTATTCAAAAAATTTGTGCAAATATTGTCAAATTTAAGTCAATTATGAAGAACTTTTATTAATAAAGCAAGCCATAACAAAATATGTGACATTTTGCACAAAATTTTGAATAAGACGAGTGGTTAAACATGGAGTAAAAATGTCTACGTCATATAATTTGGGATGGAGTTAGTACAATTTTTTTTTTTTTTTTTTTTTTCTTGAGCTTTTTCAGCACAAATTCCACGTGTTGCATCCTTGAGGATTCGATCTTATGGCTTCTTTCCTCTCACATGCCTCTCCTACTAGCACGCCACATGTTGATTTGTGACTAAGTACGATTGTTCTTTTATACAGTACTAATTTTCTCGAATCTATTCAATATTTCAGCTGCCAAATGATCACAAAGAAAAATGCTTTGACTATAAAGTTTTACAACTCCACGGGTACTACAATATGTTATATGGCACATTTTCATTTGAAATCATTTGGAAAATTGTACATTTTATTTTAATTCTAATAGTATAAAATAAAGATCCGGCCAACTAGAAAGGTTTAGATCTTGTTGAACTCTAAATTCTTATATAAATATTATCATATGGGTTGGCTGACTTAGTCAACTAAACCTAGGAATCTCCTATTTTCAGGGAGGGTTGGCATAGTAAATGGCTCCAAAAAAAATTATGATTTCTAGAGGCAGATCTTTTTATATATGTATCAGTCGTCTCTAAAGATACATATATTTTTCAGCAGCTGTTTTATTAAGTCATCCCCTCATGAGAAACGATTTTCAGGGGTGGTTCGAAGGCTAAAAAACATTTATAGCGATAGTTTACTCTGAATCATCGTCGATAAGAATAGAAACTGATTGTAAAATTGTCAGTGTAGTAATAGGGATCTTAGTCTTTTCCATGGAGAATTTCACGGATTAACTATCGAATTGGCATGGAATAAATTGAAGGAGAATCCTTGCACTGATTAAAGTGGACAATCCCTTGAACCACAACGTACGAGAAGAGGTACAACAAGTATTACGTATATGAGATAATGGACATCTGGTCAATATATCGAAGTTCCTAAATTGAAATACATGGCCTAATAGTGTCCAATAGCAATACAAACAGTAACCCCAAAAGTTGTTATAGCAGTCGGCAATTGAGAGACATATCATATACTGTTTACTAGCTATACACATCTATATATAATATACTATGGATTCAATTATTAAGATCTGTAATCAATTTAACCAGTGCCCAAGAGATATATCTAATCGACTGGCATTACAGCAGGTGGTCGTTGCCAACGTTGTCTGCTGTGGCGGAGCAGGCTTCGGTTACCTTGGCAAAGCGGCCTCTCACCCGGGGTCTCACCTGCGCATAGGCTTTCCTGGATGCATATCTTATCTGCTTCTCATAGCACCTCCTCATCCTCTTCTCCTTGTACCTCATCAACTTAACCTCCCTCTCCGTTGACTGATCTGCCGGCATTTGCAGCTGACGATTGTTGTCGATCAGGGTTGGCTCCTTGAGCCTCGAGCTTGCGGCGTCCGTGAATGTGCTCCCACAGAACGACATCTGCATGAACCATCAACTTTAAATCAGTGGAAAATAAAAGAAATGAGCCAGAAAGAGGTTGTGGTTAAATCAGTTTTGAGCAATTAATATGCATGAATTCATATATATTGTGTCATTTTATATCAAGTTTCTGCGTCTTGCATTATTATAGAGAGTCAACAACTAAATAACTCATTGCCTTGGTAGCACGAATTGTTTGGGCTAGAAAATTAGATAAGCATGAATCTGCACTTTGCTGGATGTCGAATATGAGCCTAAATGTCTGATGAACATCAGATATTGCCTTGGCAGCACGATTTATTTGGGGTAGAAAATTAGATCTTATGCCAAGTGATTAAGTTATTTGTATATATATTCATATATGCCACGAAAGTGCATTGATTAATCGCACATTAGTTTCTTAAAAAAAAAGCCGAGTGTAGCAAAAAGCAAACAGCAAAAATGCAAATGATCCACATAAAATGAGACAACTTAATTGCATATTTCATCAAACTTTGGCATGGACAAACCTTCAGGATAGATTTAGACACCAATTGGACATGTGCATGGAGTTTTTTTGACATATTATATTTGTTTTTTTCGAAGATTTTGTTGGTTTCTGTATCATAACAATCAGACAAACTAGGTCATCCATCCGAATAGGTAGATTGACATGCATGTATATTGTTACAGTTGACTTCAACCATACAAAAATCTGGAGTGCCTAGTAGTTAACTATCTCATAAGAAAAGCATAAACTAAACCAATATACATAGTGCCATACGTGGTGGAAGAAAATGGAAAAGAGAGAAGGCCAAGCTTTCTCCCTTTTATCTATATATGTAATTTCTAGAGTTGCTATATACATACATATATAGATTTGCTGATAAGAATATATAATCAATTCAATTAGTAAGTATATCACATTTAATCTTACCCTTTTCGTTATCTATTTCCTCTCCACAAGGAAAATACTAGAGGTGATTAATTTGGACTTGTTAATATCCCTTTCAGTCCTCGCACAAACTCTACGTAGGGTTAGTTTTTTTTTTTTTTTTTTTTTTTTGAATGATCAGAGGAGACAGAGGCTCCTACTGTTAACTAATTAAAAACCAAAGTTACAAAGTTTAAGTACAAGAGTGCTAGCAAAACAGGAGCTTGCAAATTAAGGAACAGAAAAGGAAAGAAAAAAATCCAACAAATCACAAATTTGAGGAGATCCATGAATGAATCTAACAAAAGCAAAAGCAACAAACTTCTACAACACCTAGCTTGTAACCTCCTTTATATTCAGAAAAGTAAGCCTTCTCTCAAATCCCTATATTTAAGTAGACTTTTACCTGTTACCATTATAAAAGATGGTCGTTTCCTAAGTACCACTGAAAAGTTCAGCCACACATGTATACCATCGACCTAAACTTTCTTTTCTCCTGTACCATTCCGTCCACTTTGCATTCTAACGGTGTTAAATAGCATGGAGAAAAGACTTTGCCCTTAGGTTATAAAGGGATAAAAATCACCATTTTCTTTCTGTGTCACTCCATGACTGGTTGGCTGAGCTAGGCTGTTGTGTTGGCGCCAAAAAAAAAAGGCTGGAAGTCACCCATCAGATAGGATTTTTTTTTTTTTTTCGTGGTGCGCTGCATGCAGCCACACACAACACGACACTGGCACCGCGACCGCGGCGGCGTTCTCGCTCGGCCACCAGGGACAACGACGACGACTACCGCGGACACCGTAGCGCTGTTCCAGCTCGACGGCCGTGCCAGGTCCGACCTCCGCTGCCGCCGCGCCAGCTCCTGACGGTGCGAGGCGAGCGCCCGTCCCCGAGGACGAGGACGACGAGGACGGGCAGGCGGCGGCTGGTAGGTCCGGGTCGTTCGGCATGGCGGTGGCGCTGTTCAACCGTGGGAAGTACCACGCGTGCCAATAGATATATGCTTCGATGAATGAATTCTGGAATTTGACCGACGTCGTCGTGTGCAACGCGTGCCAATAGGTATTCAAATTTGACCGACGTCGTCGTGTGCAAGCGTGCTCAATTCTTCGCAGAACCACCGCGGCGCCATGATGGAGCTCGGTGAGGGCCTCTGCAAGCTGCAGCTAGACGAAGAAGGAGCTTTCTCCCGGTCCCGGCACGAGGTCGCCGCCGTGCTGCAGTTCCTCTACCGCACCCAGAAGGAGCTCGCCGCATGTACGTCCGTCGTTGTCGTCAACCTGTGCTAATATAAAGCCTAAAGCTGAATCCGATTTGTAATTTTGCATAATGTACTAAAGTTGTTTATTTCATTAATTAACTCAGGCACCGATGAGATGTGGTTAACCATGGACGGCGCGAGCAGGGGCGGTTTCGCGACTCCATCCAGAGCGCGAGCCAGGACCGGCGCCGAGCGGATGCGGAAGAAAACGGATGGGATTTTTTCTGCTTCATCTAAGGGGCAAGGTGGTCATTTTTTCGGCTTGGTCCCACATGTCAGACCTCCCAACCGTTACAAAGTGAACGGCAATTGGATGGAAGGTATGGGAGACAATAAAGTTTAGGTGGATGGTATACAGGTGCGGCTGAACTTTTTAGTGGTACCTACAAAACAAAACATCTTTTATAATGATACACGCGGTAAAAATCTTGTATTTTTGTTGGAAAACATGAGCTCACCACCCATGGGTTGAAAAATCCTGTGTAGTCAGCGAGACCTCGAAACATCTGGTGCTGGTGCTGGCACAAAATAAAAAGAAGCGACACGCGCGCGTGCACACACAGAGAGATGGACCGGAAAAAACACATATGATCTTTCAAAAAAAGAAAAAGAAAAAGAACCACATATTTGATCTTTCAATAAAAAGCAAGCACTGAAATAATGAAAGAATCGTGATCCATCATCAAGAACAGAAAAGAACTTGAAGCTGAAGGCAAATCAAATCAACAAAATTGCAGCCCAACGGGCTGGGACCAGCCGAGAGGACTGTCCTGCTGTTGAGATTATATATTATTTCCATGCTCCCTAGCTACTAGGATTACTTACGATGGTGGCGCTTGCTGCTGCTGTCTCCGTTTGCCGGGCGGCGCCACCGCTGCCAAGTCCCAGCCTTGCGTCCACCTCAAAGGCGAGCCCGTTTCCAGGGTGGTGGTACTGTGTGCCAAACGGGTCAAACACCCGGTGACGAGGCTGGTTCTCAGTTGGGGACTGGTGGTCGTCGTCCCAGACCTCGCGCGTAGCTGGTGGCGGGTGGTCGAAGAGCCAGGCGATGCTTTCTTGGTGGTCTTCGTCGTCCTGATGGCCAAAGAACTGAAACTCGTGCAGGCACCCCGGTGGCTGCTGCTGCATGCTGGGGCTGGTGGGCTCTTGATGGTGAACGGCAGGGAAGACGGAGAACATGGCCCGGCTGTTGAGGTCGTCGTTGTCGTCGCCGGTGTGGAAGAGGTGCGGGCAGCAGGTGGCCGCACCGCACACACCGCATGATGGCCTTGACATGTGGTGGATCGATTGCGCGCGCAGCTCAATCCTGAGGGGTCTTTTAGCTGTTTGGAGAAAAAGATCGATGGATCGGCAGATTTGTTGAATTGAGTTACATATATTGATTGAGGCAGGCAGGGTGTAGTGGTAGCTGCTGGAAGAGGATTGAATAAATAAAGCTAGCTGCTAGGGCTCGTTAGAATTCCATGGGGTAGCGCGCGGCGGTTAAACACTGAAAAAGCAAAGGCCAGTAGAAGCAGTAGAAAAGCAGAGGTCCATGGCAAAATCTGGTAGCCAATGCCCACAGCAGAATAGATATGGACAGCGAAAACCGTGGCGGAAGATAACGTGCCGGTGAGCTAGCAACGGTTAAATAAATTCGTTCAAAATTGACAACTTTCAAGAAGCTGCAAAAATATTCTGCACTACCACACGCCGGGCCTTCACCGAGCACCAGAATCTTTACCGAGAGGCTTTTGAGAAGCGCTCGGTAAGAACTGCTTTACCAAAAGCTGCTCTCGGTAGAGCTCCCTTTGCCGAGAGCCCAGCCCTCGGCAACGTAGGGCTCTCGGTAAACTGGAGTCTTTACCGAGAGCTAACTCTCGGCAAAACACCATTCTCGGCAAAGTTAACGTTTTGCGTCTGACAATGGGAAACGGGACCTGCCGTCAACTTTATCGAGAGTCCATAATTAGGTGCTCGGTAGATTATTGTCACTTTACCGAGGGTCATCCTGCAGCCCTCGGTAAAGGTGTTACGCCGCCACCGATGGCGGCGCAAATTTTTTTTTTTTTTTTTTTTTTTTTTGGCTTTGGCATCCAAATTTTTTGTGTGGGATTCCTACAATGCCTCATAGTTCATATCCAATTTTGAGATTTTTTAAAACTTTTTACTATATATATTATTTTTTTATTTCTTTTAATTAAATTTTTTTTTATAACTCAAATTTGAACTGGAAGCCATTCAAATAAAGGGAAGACATGAATGGAAAAATAATATTCATATTTGTGAGTGCAATGTGAGGCCTCATCCAGGGGATAGACCCAAAAATTTGAACACCTTGTTCACGGAACATGACCATTCACTTATGGGTGAATAGTTTTTAAATTATATAAAATGCAAACGAAATCTAAAAAAAATCGTGAAACTTGTCGAGTTGTCGTGATATCATATGTTGAGACTGTGAAAAAATTTTGAGAAGGTTTCGTTGGCGTTCTTACATTAGATCGACATGAGCCGGGACATCTACCACATGTGATAATAGAACTCATGTGGAGAAGTCCTAGGTTCCAAAGAATCGTATAAGCCAACGTGCACGAAACCTTCTCAAATTTTCATGTATATGATTGAATTTTCATGTATTTACTCCAAAATGACGTTGTTCATTTTAGTGGTAGGCGACATGCCTATTGATAGGGAGGACACGTATGGTGGTTTTGTCAATTGCAAGATCTATCGGCTCATTATTTCGAAGGTGCTCATAAGGATAGATTATGTATGTGTGCGCTCGTAGAGGTGAGGGTGCATGCATGTATAAATTTTGTGTTTGTCCTGATGAGATTAAAAAGTAGTGTCAACATTCAAACACAGCTCCTAGTGCACGCATCATGCATAGCGGAATGTAATGGAGCAATAGTTTACATAGTGGAATCAAAAGACTTGTCAATTAGATGTTTTAGGGCAACGAGGCCGGGGACGGAGGGCGTGAAACTCAGAAAAGTAATCCATCCGGTCATAAAAGTGTGTTGCTTTAGGATAAGACGTGGTCAAAACTTATAGAAATTGTAACATCAATAGCTTCTAAATTGTTGGGTTGAAAACATATAAGTTAAAATTGCAGATTTATAATAAAAAAAATACTTGCAAAGTCGTGTAAATTCATGGGATTTTAAGAATTCATACTATAGAAGAAACATATATATGCATCAAATTAAATTAAGACTCGGCAAAGAAAAAATGTTGGAAGGTATATATTTTATGTTTACTGATCAAGTACATTTCTTGTTACAAGTCCCCACCACACACCAATCTGTTCTTTGTTTGTTTTTGTCCAAACAAAACAAATTGGGGCTATTATGCGTTCTACCCTTGCTGAGAATGTCTTCACCTTCACTTTTTGTCGTGTTGCGATTTTACCCTTGCTTTGTAAAACGAACACTCCGTTTACCCCCCTGCTTCTAACTCTGTTAGCTATTTAGGCATTAAAAAATAAAAAAAACAAAAAAGAATCCTTAATAGCCATTCCAAAGGACAATACTACCCCTTATCTCTTCCTCGTTCCCACACGCACAGAAACATCACCCTTCTCCTTTTCCCATACGCTGAAGTGCAGCACCGTGGTGACTCCTTGGGTTTGCGTCGTGCGAGCGATTTATGCCACGGGTCCTTCGGCGTGAGCGAGGAGGGCTAAGCCCCGCGCGGGAGAGGAAGCCGAGTCGGCACACGAGGCTGTACAGGCGGCCAGGCGGTGCTGTTTGGCCGGTCCGCGAGGAGATTGCGTGGCCGGTCCGCGAGCAAGGAGGAGGAGCGCGCGGCCGGTCCGCAAGAGAAGAGGGCGGGCGCGCGCGCGGTTAGGCTGGAGAAGGGGCCCCAAGCGCGACGGGCTGGTGGCACGGCCGCGTGCTTGTTTGGCCAGTGCGTGCGCGCGGCGGGCCGTGGGGTGCGAGTACTCCCGGCGGGAGCGGGGCTCGGACTCCCGGCGTGCCGTGGGCCGCGTGCCCCCGACGGTCACGGACACCGCTCAGAAAACACTGCGGCACCAGCAGCGGCCCTCGGGCGACACCTATGGCGCATCCGCATCCGACGACAGCTAAGCGCGATGGCGACGCGTCCGTCTACAGGCAGCGACGTTGCGTCCACAAACGGAACCCCAGGGCAGCGGCGGCACGTCCACAAACGGATCCCCAGGGCAGCGGCGGCACGTCCACAAACGGATTCCCCAGGGCAGCGGCGCATCAGCATCAGCTGCACAAGCCATGCCGAACCGGAGAAGACGCTGGAGCTGCAAGGAAAGTGTTGTTGACGTGTTCTGAGGTGCTGCTTTGCATCTAATTTCTCATCCTAACACGTATCATGCTGGATGTGAAAATGCATCTTGCATTCTGACACATATTTGTGATTTTTGCGGCAATTGAGCTGTGATTTATAAATTAAACGATGTCATTCCTTTTGATGCAAGATGCGTTTGTGAAACATTTCTTTATTGATCGATATTATCCATCAATATTTCATATTGTATCGAATTATATATACTAAGTTGTTCAATATTGCTACCAAAGTTTTTTTTTAAAAACAGGGGTTAAATCACAATGTAATTAGAAAAGTAGGGGTATTTTCACAAGGGCAAAGTCGTCCTTGCCAGGTGACTTAACACCGTTACTGTGTAACAGAGTAAGGGTAAACCGAGCGTTTGTTTTTATAAAGTGAGGGCAAAATCGCAACATGACATGAAAAACGAGGGTAAAATTACAATTGGCCTTCTCAATGAGGGTAGAAACGCAATAGCCCCAAACAACCATCGCTATGAGATTGTCGTTTTTCACTTTTGGCTATCGAGTTTGACCATTCGTTTTATTCAAAAAAAAATGTAAATAATAAATTAAATAAATAACTATTAAAGTATCTCTAATAACAAAATAAGTCATAATAAAATAAATAATATTTATACAAAAAAAAAATTGAATAAGATGAGTGATCGAGATAAGATGACACGGAAACTAGGGTGACACTTTTAAAGGGACGGAGGGAGTATAATATCATGTATGCTGACGTTGCCGCGGTAATATTCCAGGGAATCAGTCAACAGTGCAAACCACCATACTCCGCAGGCAGGGGGGGGGGCAGGGGCAGGGGCAGCCTGATAGCTCCAAGCATTGGGCCTCGTTTAGATGGCAAAATATTTGCCAAAAAAATTGCAAGTTTTTCAACTCTCTCTCCATCACATCACATTAAATACACCAAAAGACATATGTTCGAGCAATAAATGTAGGTAAAAAAAATAACTAATCACACAGTTACATTTGTACATCACGAGATGAATCTTATGAGCCTAGTTAGTCCATAATTGGACAATGTTTACCAAATACAAACAAAAGTGCTACGGGAGTGCTACGGGAGTTGGAATAGTGCTTTTTGCAAATTTTTAGCCATCTAAATAAGGCCTTGGTCACTGCTATAACATCATACATGCCTGTTAAAATTTACTCTCTTCTTTCAGACTCCCCGTTCTAAATTATAAATATGGTTTTTCATGTATCTAGATAAACATACGGTAAAAAGGTATGTATCTATTTTTTTTTTTTTTGGAGAAGCAGGTATGTATCTAATTAAAAAAGCCAGAATTACTTATAATTTGTAATGGAGGGGGTACCTTTTGTGTGTGGTTTGACAAATTACTTATAATCAACATTTTCTATTACTCACACCATTTTAACAAATTCATACCAAATTTGAGTTGGTATTTCGAAACTCCTCTACTGCAAAAGAGTTCACCATTGAAGCAAAACACATTTATGGCCCTAAAGCAAAGGAGACGGTCAGAGGATATCTCTCTCTCTTTCTCACCCGAGTGATGGTTAAACAAACCAAACAGTCAACAGAAGAGGAGCATTATATTTTTGGTCAGGCTCTCCTAGGTGTGGGGTTGAAGGTTTGAAGCAAATTAAGCCCTTAAATGTTGCTAAGGTGGTGTTTGGTTCCTAGGGACTGAACTTTTTTTTTAGTCCTAGGGACTAATGAAAAAAAAAGTCCCTCCAAGAGAGTCTTTTAGGGACTAATAGAAAAAAAAGTCTCAAAAAAGTCCCTCCTGTTTTGATTTGGTAGGGACTAAAAGAGATTTTTTTTAGTTTCAAGGACTAAAAAGTTCCTAAACCAAACAGTCTCCAAAACCAAACATCCTCATAAAGGAAGGGGCACGGGTCTGGCCACCAGGGCTCAAATGTTGGCCACCACCACTATAATAGGGATTGCATGCTAATGAGTCATAGCTGCTCAAAATTTCTACATTCTTTTTACCCTTTTAGATTAGATTAAAGGTGAGGTTTGGCCCTTTAACATCGAATTTTATCGAATTTTGAGCATGAGCTCGTCATATTTTCTTGTTAGTCCAATAACTCTATCCAACACAGAAAGTATATAAGTACAAAACGATTGAACAGGAAGATGGTGCATATGAATAAAGACATTGTTGGTTTGTTTACACAGAAATGGAATCCCTAGCTTTGGGTAGCGGAGCCCCCTTGTGGCGACAGATAGGCACACACATATGGCAATGGCAGCGACAGGGAATACAACACACAATTTGCTTTGAATTTTGTTGCCTTTAACAAAGCTAGCTGGAGAGATATATATCTATCTCCATTGGATCCTCAGCTCTGCTGAATATATATTGTGTTCTGCAGGATAGAGGCATGATAAATAAAGCAGGATCAGATAGGTAGATAGCTTGCTCCGATCCCATCCATTGGTTGCGTCATATTTGATTCGAGTTCGACCGGCGCACACAGACAGACATGAGATGTAAGGAAGCAGATAGGTAGTAGAGAATCAGATAGGTAGGGGACTCCTACTGATTCGGTCAAAATGGTATATGAAAGATACAGCGCCCGCGCGTGGGCTGGATCAGTTACCAGGCCCCTGTGCTGCCACATTGGCTGCGAGGGCATGGCCACCAATCTCCTTTGTCTTTTGTTTTCCTTTCCTGTGGCTCAAAGCCGTTCCTTTCCACCAGTGGCCGATACATACGTACATACATACACAGAATTAAATGGGCAAGTTCAAAGACATGCAGAGCTAGCGTGCTTCATGTCCAGCAAGGTTCTAACTTTCCATCCATCCACTATATTCATTCATGTCCAGCAAGAGGTTCTAACTTTCCATCCATCCATCCACTATATTCATGCATTCATTCCTTCTTTATCCATCCATGACATCGATGATAAGATACGATGACTGTATATGTCTACATCCCAAATTATTTATTTATATATGATATATCAATCTGGCACGATGATTGTATATGTGTGCATCCCCTAACAACTACTCCATCAGTTCTGAATAACTACTATAATTAAAATCGTTCATGTTTGACTAAATTTGTTTCTATAAAAAACCAATAGTATTTACGATAGCAACTTAGAAACATCATGAAACATATTTTTATAATACTGACTTATTATTAGCTCAAATCAAAATGACAATATCCATTATACTTCATGAGAAATGGAGTACCTATCATTTTTATCCATGGTGTATGTGCGTGAGTGCATGTGATCTTTATCCTTGCATTATCGTTTCCCTTTTAGTATGAACATCCATCCATCTCTAAATATATAAAAAAATTTGTAACTAAAACAAGATATAGATCTAGCACTAACTCCAATTTATTAGGCTTTTTGTATGCACATGTATCCCATATCAATCCACATGTATCGAAGTGGATTGAAGTGGAATTAAAATAAATTTCATTCAATCCACTTCAACACATGTGGATTGAAGTGGATACACATACATCCAAACAAGACCTAATGTGTATATAGCAAATCACTAGTGCAGGACTGTGACACAGTCCCAGTTAGGGAAACCCCCTCTAGTCCCGGTTTCCCAACCGGAACTGCTAATCCGGGACTAAAGTTTCCTCCTTTAGTCTCGGTTCTGGCAACCTAGATTGGTGTGGGACTTCTAGTTCCGGTTGGTATAAGCAACCGGAATTAAAAGGTTCTAGCCCGAGCACAAAATGGTGCAACTATTGACGGTAGTTATCGCTTCATTACAAACCGTCAACAATATGCATAAAAATGTTCACCAAGAGAAACTTAGGGGTTTCAATTGATAATTTTCGCGAGTTTAGCTGAATTCATATTTTCGGTGGGGTTATTCAGAAAAGAATAAAAACTGGGATTAAAACGTCAAAAACACTACTACAAAAAATCTTTTACAAGGCATTTTCATTTTACTAATCGTGGAGGTTATACAAAAACCTCCATGGTAAATGCTTTGACTAACTGTGATGGTTTTTTTAATTAATCAAGGCGGTTTAACAAAAGCCACATAAAATTGATTAACTGTGGTGATTTTAAAAAAACCCCGTCACAAAATATATTCATTTTCTTTGGCGGTTATTTTAACAGCCCGCGACACTCACACTCCACCGCAACCAGCCCTCTCACCCTCAACCTCGGTCGGCACCGCTAGGTGGCGCAGGACGCGAGCCGGTGAAGCGAGGCGCGAGGTCGCGGGGCTAGTCGTGCCGGCGCGCGAGTCCAAGCGACACAAGGCGCGTGACCCGCGGTGCAAGGCCGGTTGGCACAGTGGTTCGGGTGGTGAGGTGGCGGCTCCCATCTTTTGTGGCGACCTCGTCCTCTTCTCCCTCTCGTCGCAAATCTAGAGTGGCCACGGCGGATGAGGAGCTACGGATCCGGCGAGTTCGCCAACACCCACACTAGATCCACCCCCTGCTAGCCGGATCGAGCTCCCGTGGTGGTGGATTGACAAACCTTAGCAGTGGTAGGGGCAGATCCAATGACGGCGGTGGATCCGGTGGCGGCCTAGATCCCGGCGGCGGCGATCCCGACCCATTAGGGTGTAGGATGCACTTTTTTTATTTTTTTTTCTGATTAACCGTGGTAGTTTTGGTGGATCATAAAACCGACACGGTTAATCCATCGATAATCATGGCCTTTTGTTGATGGCGGTTTCAAAACCGCCACAATAAATAAAAAAACTACCACGGTTAACCTTTTAAGTAGTAGTGAAAGAACCAAACTTAACCGTGATGTAATATATACTAGAAGAGTACACAAAACATCAGAAGACACTTCATATGCTAGGGTGCGATCCACTACCATGTGCGACCAGGCGGCATGGGGTGGTGCCTCCCGGCACCTCTTTGCCATGTCTGCCCTCAGGCCTTCTAGAGTGTTCCTCCACCGCCTCCTCGAAGATCGCATCTAAGCCGTAGAAGAAGGTCGGGTTGATCCGAGGGCTCACATTCCTTCCACCTGGACATAAATATGGAACCAGACCCCACTAGGGAGGCCTGCAATCATTTGTCAAGAGTAAACCAAAAATTAGAGTTTCTAGAGATTAGAATAGACAGATCTCTAATTCTTTAAGTTCTTAGTTTAGGCTTTCTAGTAAGACAAATGTGCTCACCTATGACGATTTCGTAGTGACATTATGAAATTTCATCATTGAACTGCAGGTTCCAATGAAGAATCTTGTAACTTCATCATAGAGCATGAGTGATGGAGCCATGCCACTAAATAATAAAAAAAAAACTTAACGTTTATTGGCTATCGACGAGAGAGACCAAATAACTAGCGACTCCCAACTAGCTAGCGACTAATAAATACCTAATCTAGCTCAATCTCCTAGAAACATCTCTCTCACATAACTCTCAACTATAGTGTTCATTTTTTCTTATTTATATGTCTCATATAGGTAGCTATTTGCAAATTGTCATTGATAACCAATAGAATTCCTCCTAACTAGCGATTTGGTAACTATTGGAGACGCCCTTAGAGTGGCAGGTAAAATGCAGCAAATTAATTCATCAACCGTGATGTCACACGCACATCAATTACTTCCAGCAGCGTACATGACCTGTACTGCGATTGAGATTATATTTAATAATAAATTGCCAGCTAGGCTTTTTTAACTCGCTGCACTTGAGACTCCAATGGATGAAGCAGGCCCAGCTACAAATACTAGTCTGTTGGGCCAGTGCACAAAACGGGCTGGGGTTTTTGGTACTACGAATTGGGGTTCCCGCAATGAGAGGAATAAGGAGGTAGAAGCAGATCGTTGGGCCATCATTCATCAAGACAGGCTATCGTATTTGGAGCAGCCGATTGACAACGTCTTTTTTTCCAACACTAAAACTACAATACTCTTCTACTCTAGCAGACAGACACGCATCACACTCAACGACAATTCCATAAAACCAACACTAAGTGTACATTCAAGCAAACCACCTTGAATACAATATCCATAGATTGCATCACATAATACTCCCAGAATTAGTGCTATCATCTGCTCATTCAACCACAATTGGTTCTAAAGGCATCAGAGCATCCAAACACCTGTTGATGTCTGCACAGATATTTTCCATGGTCGATATAGCTTAGATACTCTACTCATATCCAATATCCATCCAAACAGGATCTTGGGAAGAAATCCTGACAAATCTACTAAGTAATTTGAGAATTTGAGGGAGAAAAGGGGGTAAAGCAAAGGAGGAAAAACTAGGATTCTACAAGGGACAAAGAGGAGGGGAAAAAAAAACCGAAAAAGTGATATCCACATACGTCTCAGCTGATTCCAGGCTGGCGCATATATCTTACAGAGGACAGTACTTAACTTCAAACACGACAATTTTTCATCCCCTTAACGAAGACACACAGTATTAACTACTTTAAATAAAACCAGGACCATCTGATCACTGTTGATAGATACATGTCATTTATTTAAAAACTGGCATCATTAAAGCCATTTTCAACCATCGAAGAGGTGTTTTTAGTTTCTTCAGACTGAAACTGATAGCCACTCTGTTTCAGAATAAGGACCTGACATTCATGCTGGTATGCAGTTAACTTAGCATTTGTATTACTGTTTTGTGCTTCCAGGATAGATTTAGTATTGTCATCTGTGTAGACATATCTGATGGGACTTTTTTCAAATTTTAGCCCCTTTTCAAAACAAATTTCAAATCTATCCCCAGTTTGAAACATATTACACGAGGTAGCCCTTTTGTCGCCAAATGAGTCGGCGTGACATTTACACATCGTCGGCGCCCTACGCATGTGGCGCGACGCGTCCCCGCCACGCTGGCCTGCCGGCGTTGACCGTCTGGGGCGTGGCCATCGGTGGGTCCCACCACGTCGGCTTTGTGCATCGGCGCGACGACGCCGCCAGCGCTGATGAGTAGGCGCGGCGGGCCCGTTAAGTTTTCCTTTGGGCCGACCCCAACCTCGTGGGTCCCACGGTGTCGCGCCGGATGCGTTGGCGCGACGCTGTGATATAAATGCTCAGTCCTGCCTACTTTTTGCCCCCCCTGCTCTCATTCCTCTTCTCTGCGAGCTGCAGCATAGGAGACCGAGCAGGTAAGTATTTTGGATGCTTCTTTCTTTTTTTTTGCCCTCAAAATGCTTCCAAATCACTAGTTTTTTGCTCTTTCTCTTTGCTTATGTTGGTAACTCATCTTATTGTGTCATCTTGCTTGCTAATTTCATCTTTAGTTTGGAAATTTGTGCACTTGAAACCTAACCCTAAGTCACTTCATGTTAATGACATTTTAGTAATGCTTTGTTAGTATGTGTGATGGATTCGGTGTGTATTGAATATTTGTTCATGGATTTGGGTAATTGTCCTCTCAAAACCCAAACCCGAATTGGTCATGGCAAATTGTAAAACATGTTTGAATATTTAATCATGTTTTATTGTTCAATTATGATTTGTTACCCTTCCATGCATGTTTCATCATTTCAATGACATTTTCCATATATGTATGTTACATCATTTGAATACTTCATCATGTATTAGGTGTTGCTTAGGGTTCATGAATAATTGCTTGTTTTTCAAATATTGTTTTGTGTGTTATGGTTTGATTAGGATGTTTAACCATATATGGAGATGATCTTTTATGAATGTTCATGTATTAGGGGTTGATTAGGTTTTTGAAGATTTCCTTTTTGTTTTGTTAATTGTACATGTATTATTGATTGCAAGGAATGTTTGCCATATTTATCAAAGAGATGGTCTAAATTCTTAATTATTTTTCTTATTTGTATTACTTCTCATTTTGTAAGAAGTAGAAACTATGTAACAACCCATTGTTTATTACTTCTCATTTTGTCTGAAATAGAAACTATGTAATATTCCTCATTGTAATACTTGTCGTTTTGTATGTTTTGCTAGCTTGCATGGACTTGTCCCCTGTTCGTGCACCATCCGGAGGACCATGATGGGGAGGGTCCATTCCCAAAGACCGTGTGCCGACGCCGCCTTTGTCGGTTGGCCGGCCAATGTG
Organism: Hyparrhenia diplandra; assembly: GCA_015847255.1. Classification (NCBI taxonomy): domain Eukaryota; kingdom Viridiplantae; phylum Streptophyta; class Magnoliopsida; order Poales; family Poaceae; genus Hyparrhenia; species Hyparrhenia diplandra. The sequence goes on along the minus strand of JADLZK010001381.1, from coordinate 178,336 downwards.
AAGCGATCCCGGCATCCAAAGTCCGCCGGCGTGCTTTTTCTTGCCCTTTCGCCACGGGCGTGGTCCTCTTCCGACACAGTACCGGCGAGAAGGATGCAATTTCTATCGATGGATCGGCGGTGAAGAACGGGTGGATCATTCCATCATGTTGTTTCCTTATGACCCTTGGAAGACCGTTAAGCTTGATCGGTTTGAGCGGTGGGTGCCTCCGCCTCGAACCCACCACGAGATGACCGAAGCGAGAGAAGGTTGACGCACACATCACCGCTCTGACGAATCCTCCTACATGCCATTGTGGGGAGAAGGCATTCCTCCAACTTCCGAGCCGACCGGATTTGTTCACTCCTTTCTATCGTTGTGGTCGGTAGCGTTTTAGTAAGTGCTTTTCCGGCTTGTGACTTTGAGGAGTATAACTATGGACCAAAACCCCGCGTGGCCCTAACGAGAGGTTGCAAGAAGAGTATTCCAATGGACGCATGCCATGGCCATGCCTTGGTCTTCCGGATAAGAAGTGCAAGTGCGGCATCAAGGCCCGTGAAGGAGTTGTTCCCTCTGAGTTTGGGATTGGTTACTACTGTGGCAATGCTTATGGTGGGCCAGATGAGTTCTTTGTGAGTATAACGAACTTGTGTCTTGCATGGCTACTTTATCTTACTTTGGCAATGCATAACTTTGGTAATGTTTGTTTATGTTTCACTCAGGCTGGAAAGACTTGTGATTGGGAGGATTTCCCAGGGCGCGGTGAGGTTATGGCCAATATGTTTACTCCCAAGTTCAAGTCCCCCTTGGAGAGGAAAAGGATGATTGCGAGGAGGCAAAAGTCGAAGAGAGAAGTTAGCCCGAAGGCCGGTGTTGCAAGACCTGCGGGTAACACCGGATGAAGCTTCGGTAAAGACTATCAGAAAGCTAAAGGAAAGGACATAAGTCCTTACCATCTCCGTTTATGGGCGACGAGCTCCTTCGGATTGGCGGGAAAACAAGGCACACTACGACCGCCTCGAAGCGGAGGAAAGGAGGGAGCATCGTGAGCGTATGGAGCGGGTTCTCGAACTTGAAGGTCAACGCCGACGGGCTTTGATACGCGAGCTTTGTGAGCATTTCTTGTTCTTCGAAAACTTGTTTTCACATTTCGCTATTTATTAAGGTCGTTGGAATGTTGACATGTTTGTTTCTCATAGTTCCTTCGCCACCACAAGAGGGCGAGGGTAACGAGGACGATGGCAAAGAGGTGCATGATCGGGACAAGGGTAACGAGGGGCGAGGCCAAGGGCGTGGGCGACCACGACAAGGAGAACGCCCATGAGAATGTTTGGAATGACCTCGACTACGAGGATTGGAATCGGACCGCGGGAGGGGACGATGATGATTTTGGTCGGCCTTGACTTAGCTATGAGGAAGGCATTAGTGGCCATGACTTAGCAATGCTTTTGTTCGAACCACGAAGTGTATGATGCATGGACCCTAGAATTGTCGGTGACCCACTTATGTAACTCATTGTAGTGACTCTTCTTTATGATTTGAACTATTGTGATGCATGCGAAGTAAAGTAATGGCTATGTGTTGGCATTTCAATGTTTGTACATCGTTTTGTTCATCGTACTCAACCACGAACAACACTTCCTACGCCGATGAGAATAAAAGACCAACACCGCATAATTGTTGATACATGACATGGTTCAATACAACAACTAGAGATACATGGTTCAATACAACTAAAGATACATGGTTCAATACAACAACAAGAGATACACCTACTAGAGTGCATAGTTTTCGTACATGGTTCATTACAAATAGATTAGACATTGTTCCATACATATGGCAACAAATGAACGTTGCACTTCACAAATCCTCGTCCGTGCCCCAATCCTGCGATATTCGTCGTCCGTGCCCCAATCCTCACAGTATCTTCGGGCGTGTCCCGTCCTCTCGGATATTCGTAGCCCGGAGTCGTGCGGTGGCCCGAAATGTAGCCATCATATGGTAAGGATTCGTCCGTGTCGAATCCTCCGTTGCATCTTCGTAGCTTCGCTAGTAGAAGACCACTGAAACATAGGCATCACACTCTTTGTTGTACTTTGCATCAACCTCATCCGCTAGCTTGAAGCCTCCTCCCGCACTGATCCTCGCTGCCCTCCTCGCAAATGTGCCAAGTCCGCACAATGTCCTCGTGCACGGATGCACAACGGAACAAAGTCGAGGGCATGTAGTATCCGATTAAAGACGGTTTTAACACGGGGCACGCCGGCGTTGCCGTCCTTCTTGTTGGGCTTTCAAGTCGCCTCGGCTAAGGCAATGAGCTCATCCAACCGTGAGGTGTCGTCGTCACCCTTATCATTTTCACTCGCATCCGAGCCTTGGCCCACTCAGCCTTGGCACGGCGGCGCATGCTCCAGCTTCCTCTCCCTCTCATCCCTATTGACTTGAGCTATCCGCCTTTTCTCTTGCTCCCTTCGCGCCTTCTCGGCCAGCCGCCTACTTCTTATCCTCCTCGCCCCACGTTGAAAGTATGCCGAAACTCCTTGTGGCCTTCCAAGAATTTCTTGTGTTCCTCACCGATCTCTAGGTCGATCCATCATAAAATCACGTAGGCGGGGGGGTGCGCAACTCAAACATTTGTCGAGAACCGAATATATACTCATCAAACAAATGGACCAAAACGAATATACGCACCATGAAATCTACTGGGCGTTGTATCGGGCCTGGCTCCCATCGATAATTGGCACACATCCAATACTTGCGCATGTAGGTTTCCTCATCATCTTCATCCCATTCAACTTTGCATGGATCACCACACCAACACTTGGGCACCGGTACACCCGGCGGGAGTGGCTTATGGACATAGGGATCCGGCGGCCTCAAGTAAGGATTGAAGGCCTTCTTTTTACCACGCCTCGACATGCGACAAGTGTAGCTTAAACAATCGAACGTCCAAAGGAGGTCCAAATTCACACCATTCTCATTTAGCACGTGCCTTACTAATGAACAATATAACCACGACCAAATAAAGCAATGGAGATACTAATTAACAAGTAAACCCTAAACCCTAATTAACAATACAACCACACCAAATAGTATGAATTCAATAAAGAAAAACAAATCCAAACCACTTACATAATCCGTAAAGAGGAGGAGGCTTCGGGGTTTCAAGCAACCTTGAAGAGTTTGGGGGGTGGATGAGAGGGGCTTGGGAGGGAGAAGGAGCCTAGGGCCGGTGTGGGTGGAGGAGGAGGGGGCTATGGGGGGTGGGGGTAGTGGGGGGAGGAGGAGGGGGTTTGGGGGCTTTGGAGGTGGGTTGGGGGGCTTTGGAGGAGGGTTCCACGGGTGGTGGTGGCGGACCGCTCGAGGGAGAGAGAGAGAGGTGGGAAGAAGAATGGTGTGGAAGGAGGAAGAAGACAGGCCTTATTACGCATGTCGCGCCCGGATCACGTAGGCGCGGCGTCCACGCCGCCCGACGCATCGCGCGATCGCCACGTGTCCGACACCGGTTGGATGGAGACTCTCCCCGCGTCGCGCCGAAGGTTTGGCGTGACACGCCGCGCCGAGGACCCCCGACTTCACGCCCGCCCGGGAGGGCCTTTTGCCACGCCGCGCCTACGGAATCGGGCGCGATACGTCGCGCCAAAATGTCCGGGCGTGACTCTTGGACACGTGGCGCGTAGCCGTGTGTCGCCACGGGTGGTCGTCGCGCCGGTTAGGTAGGCGCGACGCTATCGTGGAATGGTCGTCGCGCCCTAGACCTTTGGCGCGACATTGTTTCTTAATTTTTTTTTTACTGAGCACATAGCATAACATCACAAATATTCACAATATTTATACCACAAAATATCACAGATTTCATAGATAACATCATCTCAAAGATCACATAATTGATACATAACATCATACCAATTTGGTCCACACATAGCAAATCCATAGTTCACACATAGGTCACCAAAGTGTCGCGGAGCATAATTTACATAGTTCACCCAAGTTTGAAGACCACAACTCACATAGTTCGGACATAGTTCAAACATAGTCGATACATTCACAAACATAATAGCAAATCCATCCATCCCCACAACTCACATCGCCGTTTACACACACATGGGGATAGAAACAATTAGAGATATGTATTCGATTATGTAATTTCCCCATATTTCCAAGCGCAGAGCAAGGTTATGAGTTATGTGTTGTTAGTTCTCATTTCCCCAACGTTGCTACTTGTTTGCCAAACACTTACCTTCTCACCTGGGAAAAAAATTTGAGGCCGACGACGTTGGCGACCGGTCTGTGTTGCTAGTATATTTGGAGTCCCCACGTCGGAGCGGTCTTTATCTTTGCGCTTTCCCCGCCCACGCCGCCGGAGGTGACCTTTGAGATGCACCCTACAAAACTCAGAATTTCAGATATGGTCCAAATGTTAATACAAGGTGACAACTATTTCAACAAAGATAGAAGTTGAACCTATGTTTGGCTCACGCGAGGAGCATCATACGATTCCGAAGAACCAATGACCTCCCCGCTCAAAGTCCGGATCCTCGCTGTAAACGCCGGTGTCATCACCGCTTCCTACTAGGCTTGTGTCCGAGGGGTCCGTGCAATCGCTTTTCCTCGGGTACTCCGTCTTGTACCGGAGGCCACCGGTGACTCCTCGCACCGGCTCGCTCCTCGTGTTCCTCACTTTCAGCTCTCTCGCGCCGGAGGCCTCTCCTTCTTCGCTGCGCCGACTCGATCATCCTCACCTCTAAAGCGACTCAACTTGCGACCGAGGCGGCGGCGCAATTTTCTTCACTTTCTGGTCATTTATTTGGCGAGTTAGGGACATACAAACACATGCGTCTAATCGGAATTATATTGAGTCGGGCGTCATACCTTTGCAAATTCTACAAGCTCACTACCTTCTTGCCCCCCTCGCCCCCAATGTACGCTCCAACTTCATTCGAAAGGTGGGCTAGCTGCGTCGTCGCCCGTACGCGAGCAAGGTTAAAACTTGAATGCGATGCTAAACCCTGAAGAAATGTACGCCTCCGACTCAAAATGCATGCTTACCGTGTAGTTGATGAGAGGTGCTCTCGCGGGCTGCCGGCCTCCCTTCGTTGCCTTGTCGTAGGGGTCTTCTTGATCGCTCTCTCCATAGAAGACCTGAGTCACCGAAAGTGTGGAGTGTGAAGACGCACTCTAGTCACCTTGAAAAAAGGTACACGAGGTAATCGATGGTACTCTTGGGCCACCGATCGAGGCCCACTATCGGGCCACACCCCTCTCGGCGTTCATCCACCGCTTTGCACATAAGCCTCATGGGTGTCGAGCCGCTTTCCTCCAAAGACCAAACCTCTTCTTCCTTGAAATATTTGAAACATTCATCGTTAGTTTTGACTAGATAAGTAAAAATACGCCAACGAAGGAAGTTAAATCTGAAATGACTTACTGTGTAACGCCGAGGACGTCCCGCCTTCATGTATTGGGTATTCCCGCCTCCGCCCGAACGGCTTCATGACCCTCATAGGAATGTGGTGCTCCACAATGTAGTATAGGATCATTGGGGCATTGCATCTCAAATAGCACTTCTCTTCATCACTCCGTGCGGGAACATTCAAGTCCCGTACATCGCGTCGTTCATATGGAGTCCACTCAACCTAAAGTTTGAGAGAATTAGACAAATGCATCGGCGATCTTAAAGTACATCACAATATGTATAGCAACATGACTAACCTGTGCCCAAGTCAACAAGTCCGGATCGTTGAGTACCGACCGTACCTCATCTCGATTAAGCCCTTCACCATCTTGTTTTTGTGCCACAAATACAACAATGGGGCCCGATACTCCGCATATGGCCATGCCCGCAAAAAAAATTCAGCGACCCGTATAAGAACTAGAATATTAGATAGTGCAACTAAGATCGGAACATAAAAAAACATGGATGAGTAACGTGCGAGAACCGCCCTCCCGTAGTCCCTTCCAAAGGGTATGCGCCCCCGATCCATATCTGCGCAGGAGGTAGACGCATCCACCCAAGTTTGAGGAATCTTTCATCCTCCTACGGAGTCACACAATCGTCGATGACCCATGCGAGTGTGGCGGAGCCCCGGCTGTACCGGGCGATGTCCTCTCAATCTGGCGCAAGATTGGGAGCACCATCCAGACAAGGTGTTCCCGTAAGCGTCGGGTAGCGAGAAAAAGACCAATCAAAAGCCACAACCACACCTTCGCATGCCTCTCGCACCTCTTCATCGGCGCGTCTTCAGTGGCAAGTATTGAAGTGTTTGCCGCCCAAACCCGCACGACACACCCGAAGTCTTGTGCTCCCTCTTTCCCTGTGGAGGCGGGGGAGGGTAATGTCCGGTGAACTGGAACACCAACTCCTTCCAGTTGGCACTGTCGATGGCACCTGACACTGGTAGACCGTTGACTTTGAGGTCCAAGATGTAGCTCACATCTTCTAGGGTGATCTGGCCATCTCTCCACACGGCAGTGGAAGGAATGCGTCTCCGACGCCATCCGTCCACGCCCAGGGGGCCACCGCCCTCCATCTCCGGGAGCCCGCCAAAATGGCTCGAGCAAGGCCCAAGAAGCCCGCCGAGCCCGGGCGTGCATCACCGTCCCAACGCAGGGCTTGTGAGCTCTGGGACGCAGCGGCGGCTTTTTCACGAAAAAATAAAACATTTGTAACGATTAGAGATGATAAACGATGGACACAATATAAATAAATATAAATATTTTTGCAACAATGAATATAGGAATCACTTGCCTGGCCCAAGTCCACCGCCATGTGTGCTCGGTGGTCCTTGTCATAGCAGTGCTGAAGAAGGGAACGGGGCTCCTCCTCCGCCATCCTGGAGAAGGCCAAAAAACACAAGATTAGACATATGACATAAATAAAAATAATGTCAACAACAAAGCATTAGGAAATTAATATATCACAACGTGAAGAGACTAAGACAACACCAAAACTAAAAACACCCTAGTACCCGAACACTATCGTGAGTGGTCTGCGGTGTGACCGGTCCCGTGACATTTAGAGCACCTCCACCGGAGCCATGGCCTCATCAAAATCTCCATAGCCATACATATCGAGACCATAGCCATTCGAATCATACACATCCGGGCCATCGGCATTGCAATCGCCCATAATTCCTTGAAGGCGTTTTCTCTTCCTTCTCCCAACCTTTTTTCTTTTTTTTTGATCGTGGGTCGGGTACATAATCCAATCCGTTGTATGGAGGCCACTGTGAAGGATCTAAGTACGGCTCGAAGCTGCATTCCCACACTTTTAGGGTGTTTGATTTGAGATAGAATGGAGACATGAAAAACTGATCTTCATGGTCCAAACCCCTCATCTTACAGGCCGTGATGACGTGTGAGCAAGGCACATGAAGTAGCTGCGGAATGCAACAAGAACACTCCGGTTTCTGGAGGTCCACCCGATAATTTTTGCCACCGTACTTCTCACCGCCCGGATTGGTTCCTCCCGCTGACATTATGTTGTACACTAGCCTTGAAGGTCCGTGAGCAACACCAACCTGATTGGAACCTATGGCCTCCGCAATTTTTCGTGTCTCCCTAACAAGCACGGCCCCATTTTTCTGTAGAAGCCTTGGCAATGTTCCAACGTTTAACAAAGTATTCGTTGCACTTCTTGAACGAGTACTCCACAATAGCGGAGACAGGTACTGCACGGATTCCCTTGAACACTTTGTTAAACGATTCCGATGAATTGGTGGTCATCACGCCATACCTAAGGCCACCATCATCAAATGCGAGAGCCCACTTGTCCACATTACTCATCTCGGGCCACAAGCCAAGTCCTCGCAGAGTGTTTAGGACCTTGTTCAACTCGCAAGCTTCTCTTTAAACCTCTCCCTTCGTGCGACAACAACACCACGACCTTCAACTTCTGGACGACCTCCTTCTTCCTTTGTCGCTGCCAAATGTTGGCGGCAAAGTGTCGCATGCACCATCGATGCTCAAGAGGGGGAAGCCCATATATCTCCTCTCTAGCAGCCAATATTAGTCCATTGTGCTGATCGGATATCATGCAAATCCTACGGGGACGTACGACGGATCACATCTCTTCTTACAAGCTTCATGAACCAAGACCCGCTCAAAGTGTTCTCGCTCTCGGCCAAAGCAAACGCTAAAGGCACAAGTCCGGTTCTCCGGATCCACACCGATCGCCATCATGAGAACACCTTTGTACTTCCCGTAAGGGAATGTTGCATCAACAAGCACTACAGCCGACAATGCTTGAATGCCTCGGGCCGACCGGGAAAAACACCAAAACAATGCATGCGAGAACATGTTTAGGCATGCCGTCCGTGTCATCCACTATCCGGCCAGCAAGAGGATACCACCTAAGCCCTGGATTGTAGTGTTTCATGGCTGTAAGGATCCTAGGAGCTTGGTTGTATGCCTCCTTCCAATCACCCCACAACAGCTCTATAGCATGCTTGCTTTGCTCGCCATGCCTTCATGTAGCTCACTTTCGATATCCGGTCCACCCCAAATGCTCTCGATCGAGAGGCAACGGATATATCGCTATCGGCCTTAACAAGGCCGACAAGGCGACGACTCGGATAACGGGCGTGTTACGTGCGTGAACCCCCTTAGGCTTAGAAGACCGACACGTGTGAGGTTGCTTCACATTCGAATCCTCCAAGTCTTGTTTGCCGGCTTCCTCGCCCAAACTCCCCAACCACATTTCTTCTTGCAAAGCACCGTATGTACCGCTTCTCGAGTCGCGATGATCAACACAATAGGGCCTATGATACCTAACGGCGTAATCCTCAAGAAAAAACTTGAGATGATCCAATGTGTCAAAGACCAGCCCCTTCTTAATCTCCATCTCCTCGCTCTCGGTCCCCTCGGCGTCCAACAACGACGGCCGGGTGTCACACACCGCTTCATCAACCATACTAATGTCCATGAAGTTGGGTGCGGGAGGGTACCTCAACATGGACCTCCCTCAACCGACTTAGCTCCACATCGATTGTACTCCATTCTAAATGACCCGTCGGGTGGATGCAATATCCCCCTATACTCATCACTTTCATCCTCCGTACTTGGCTCCGACCTATACTCGTCCTCTATCACCTCCTCGGAGTCGCTTTCACTAAAATCGAGCTCATCTCTCGTACTCTCCTTCGTCCTCCTCGATCCTACAAACATGTCGTCCATACCACCAATCTCCTCCTCATCGCACTCTTCCATACCTACCATCACCGCACTATCATTGTATCTAACAACGGCCCGGTTGCACCTCTTCCTCCCGAGTCAAGTGCTCTCACGGGCTCCTCATCCACGTTCTCAACCGCAGGCACAACAAAAGGGTTCATCACCTTCTCCACAACAACTTCCAAACAACGAACACTACTACCCTTCACAACATCCACAAAGTTCATCCAATCATCTTCACATGACAAAGGCATCGATTGCATAGTGTGCTCGTTCCTTCCCACAGTCAAATCGACCCGGTCAAGCTACACGGCCATCCATACTTCCGGCGACTATGGCCGACCAAATCATCAAAGCTAGGAGGTGTACCAAAAAAATGAACTTGTTCATGCATGTTCTCAAACTTGCCATCCTCTCTAACTTTGCCACCACTATAAAACCGCACTAAACGGTCCATCTACAAAGTATTCGGGAAATAAAAACTATAAGTAAAACAACCATATTGCCAATATATATTACAAACAAACTCAACACCATGAATTTATGTAGTTCTAATCTCACGTCAAATCCACATTCTATCAATTAACGATTGAATCAAGAAATAATATCCTAAGTCCAATCCAACAACAACCTCCATGCTTCCTCTTTTTGGGATGGATAAAAGAATGCATTTAATAGTTATTAGTATTATCTTAAAAATTGCCTTAACTACTTAGTATTATCCACTTAGCTATACTTGTAAACAAGAATACATTAATTAGTTATATAACTACAAAACAATGCATTAATTAGTTAGTAATATTATCCAAAAAAGATAATACATTGCGAAGCTAATCAATTCAATCCTCATTTGAACTTGGCCAAAATAATATCCTAGCACAAATCCAAAAACAACCTCCATGCATCCAACAACTACATTTACAGAATTCTATTCAAGGTGAAATCGACAAAGAAAAATAATATCCTATAACGATTCCACGTACCACATTGCATCAATAAAAACAAAGCCAAACACTTATAATTTCACATTGGAAAATAGGAATAATATCAAACCCTAAACCTCCATGCATGCATCAATGAACTACTTTCATGCAACTTTCGTTCTCTATGCCAAATCCACGACCAAATCGAATCCTAAACCGATTCTACGAACCACATTGTACCAATTCACGCTTCAATCACGAACAATTTCATGATTATCAAAACAATACCATGACAAAGAGGAGAAGTGCGAGAAAAATGGAGTAATACCTCAACCGGTTTTGGAGAGGACTTGGCGGGGGTGGGGAGACGAGAAGGCGCCCGGTGAGGGGCGGCGCCGCCGCCCGAGGTGGCGCCGCCGCCGAGGGCGGCCGGCCGTGAGCAAGGCTTGGGGCGCCCTGCTCCCCGCCGCCCGGCTCCCGCGGGCCTCCTCCCCGCGCACGGGTGGAGGAGGAGGTCGGGGCGGCGAGGGAGATCCGGGAGGAGCGGGGGAGGGGCGGCGGCGCGGCTGGGCGCGCGCCGGAGCGGGAGGCGGCGGTCTCGGGCGGAGAAGGAGAGAGGAGAAAGAATAGAGAGAGAGAAAGAAACGCGCCCGACCTAACCTATTGTCGTCGCGCCGGACGTGTCGGCCCGATGCGGTGGGCCACAGCGGTTTCGACGAGGCCCAAACCTAAACCCTAACGGGCCCATCGCGCCTACTAACCCACCAGCGCGCGACCGTCGTCACGCCGCATGCGCGGCGCGCCGACGGTGGGACCAGCGCCCATCCACGCCCCCGGCGGTCAACGCCGCCGGTCCAGGCGTGGCGTGACACGCCGCGCCACATGCATCGGGCGCGACATGTGTAAATGTCACGCCGGCATGTCTGGCGCGACAAAAGGGGATACGTGGCGTAAATTGATTCAAACTAGGGATATATTTGAAATTTGTTTTGAAAAAGGGCTAAATTTTGAAAAAAAGCCTATCTGATGTCAGTCTAAAGAGAATCATGTAGTTCAGAATACCATGCTATTCCACAAATTGTACCATGACAACATTTTGGTATTACAACGGATGTTATGCTGTTTAGAGCAATCTCTCATAGTGTGCACTATTCAGAGTGATAGAATGAGACACACTGCTGTTCCGAGTGTTATGTCGGTCTTGAGTTCTAAGTTGAGGGTAAAGGCAGGGCAAAATCCTTTTTTTTAATGACGACAAAAACTTGTAAGCAAGAGTTTATGATCACTGCAGAATAAATTCAGAAAGCAGGTGGATGAGAGTCATGCAGCCAGTAAAACTTGACAGGGTCAGATAACACCAGTGCATTGCCTATTTAATAAGGGGAAATAGGATTGTAAGTTGACCCAAGATCTGGAACCATAGTTGATATCTCTCTGCATTACACATAAAAAAGTATTATAGCTGAAGTACCAGTAACTATCCAACTACTAGTGTAAGAAGTTTTAGCCAAATATTTAAAACGTGTTCTTCTAGAACATAAGCCATGCTCTGCCAGTGTTTCACCATTGACATTGTTACACACATCAAGGGAACACTGATACTAAGGGGGTTGATGACACCAAAAACAAAATCGTCATCTTCTCCTACCACTAGAGTCTACATAAACTTACTTGATGACACCAAAATACCTGTTGATGTCTGCACAGTTATTTTCCATGGTCAATATAGCTTAGATACTCTACTCATATCCAATATCCATCCAAACAGTATCTTGGGAAGAAATCCTGACAAATCTACTAAGTAATTTGAGAATTTGAGGGAGAAAAGGGGGCAAAGGAGGAAAAACTAGGGTTCTAGAAGGGAAAAGAGGAGAGGAAAAAACCAAAAAAGTGATATCCACATACGTCTCAGCTGATTCCAAGCTGGCGCATATATCTTACAGAGGACAGTACTTAACTTCTAACACGACAATTTTTCATCGCCTTAACAAAGACACACAGTATTAACTACTTTAAATAAAACCAGGACCATCTGATCACTGTTGAACACACAAGATCGATACATGTCATCCATTTAAAAAACTGGCATCATTAAAGCCATTTTCAACCATCGAAGAGGTGTTTTCAGTTTCTTCAGACTGAAACTGATAGCCACTCTGTTTCAGAATAAGGACCAGACATTCATGCTTGTATGCAGTTAACTTAGCATTTGTATTACCGTTTTGTGCTTCCATGATAGATCTAGTATTGTCATCTGTGTAGACATATCTGATGTCAGTCTAAAGAGCATCATGTAGTTCAGAATACCATGCTATTCCACAAATTGTACCATGACAACATTTTGGTATTACAACGGATGTTATGCTGTTTAGAGCAATCTCTCATAGTGTGCATTATTCAGAGTGATAGAATGAGACACGCTGCTGTTCCGAGTGTTATATCACTCTTGAGTTCTGAGTTGAGGGTAAAGGCAGGGCAAAATCCTTTTTTTTAATGATGACAAAAACTTGTAAGCAAGAGTTTATGATCGCAGCAGAATAAATTCAGAAAGCAGGTGGATGAGAGTCATGCACCCAGTAAAATGTAGCAAGTTCATGTTTATATTTGTTAGTGACCAAACTTAACAGGGTCAGATAACACCAATGCATTGCCTATTTAATAAGGGGAAATAGGATTGTAAGTTGACCCAAGATTTGGAACCATAGTTGATATCTCTCTGCATTACACATAAAAAGTATTATAGCTTAAGTACCAGTAACTATCCAACTACTAGTGAAAGAAGTTTTAGCCAAATATATAAAACGTGTTCTTCTAGAACATAAGCCATGCTCTGCCAGTGTTTCACCATTGAAATTGTTACACACATCAAGGGAACACTGATTCCAAATACCTGTTGATGACACCAAAAACAAAATCGTCATCTTCTCCTACCACTAGAGTCTACATAAACTTACTTGGCGACATTAAACGTGACTAATTCCTCCTGAGTTCATTTCCCACAAAAGACATATACCTACCCATCATACTCAACAACAGTCAACACCGTCGATGAAACCTTATCAATCCATGGATTTGATAAGAAAGTCAAGTACCTTGTTCCTCAAAGCAGTTTGCTTCAACGTCATCTGCGTCTCCTTAAGCTTCTGTTTCTTCATTTTGGCTTCCAATTCACATGCTCGTTCGTCGCTGATAAGTTGGAAGGCCCTCTTGAACACTGGCCGCAGCAACTCGTCGTCCGTGATCCTCTCAACAGCAAAAGCAAGGCTGGGGTACAGGCCCTGCAGCTCCTCGACCGCTCTGCGCACGCGTGTGCCCGGTGCCGTGGCATTGGCACTGGCGTTGGTGGCACGGCTGGCGCCTACTTTCTTGGTGACCTTGAGCGGCCTGTCGCCCCAAATCGCCATCGACAGCTCGTACTTGCGCGCCTCATCGCCGCCGGCAGGCACCGTGACGCCCCCGGCGGAGCGCAGGTTCACATACTTGGTCCGAAGGCGCCGCACCTTCTCGTAGATCTCCGTGACGGTGAACTCAGCCTTGTCCAGGCAGCAGCCTTGGAGCGCGGCGTGGAGCTGGGACCGCTGCGGCTCTGCGCCTTGGGCCGCGGTGTACGCGGCGAGGCCCTCGAGGATGCGGACATCATCCGCCTCCGACCACACCCGCCAGGTCGCGGTCGCCGGCTTCTTGCCGCCGTCAGCCCCCGTCTTCTCGCCGCCGTCAGCACCCGGTTTCTTGCCGTCGTCGACCCCCGGCTGGGACGCCGCCCATGGCACCAGAACCCCGGTGGCGGCGGCGTCCGCGTCCGTGGTGAGGAGATCGTCGGGGACTGGGAATGCGGCGCGCCCGGCAGCGGCGGCATCGTTGGAGTCGAGAAGGTTTGGGGGATTTGGGGGGTTTTCTCTCCTCGATGGTGAGCCGGAGGCCGTTTTTTTTTTTTTTTTTTTCTTTCATATACCATTTTTTTTTTTTTTTTGAAACTTTCATATACCATTTTTTTTGGCAGAATAGGAAACGTGTAAAATTATTAAGGAACCATCATGCTATAAATTAAAGCCTTTTACTTGCGCACCATTATAGAAGATTGTAGATTTTTCTACACCATTGAAAAAAAGTTTGGTGGAATCTAGCAATTTTTTCCCTCGATGCCATTTCCATCAGATTTAGCTCTTACCCGTGTGCAAAGTCGAAAATATCCTTAGATCCAAATATGTCATTAAACTTTTTCAGCATCTTAACGATTTCAAATGCCACAACTCAAAACTAGAAAGGATCGAGATATACCATTTTTCGCTACAAAGCATGGAGGTAACCGGTGAAGCCAAAAAAATCGAGAACATGTTTAGACTATCTCCAACAAAGAACACCTAACCCGACACCCATTCGATAGTTTAGATCACGCCGCGGTTAAAGGATGAGCCACCCAAAACTTATGCTCTCTAACAACCTACCCAAAACCTATCCTTCGTCCTCACATTCTCTCACTCACACAACCCGTTCCTCTCCTGGTCTCCCATGACTTGTAGTTCTTCTTTGCTCTACTCTCGACCTCTCCAATCAAGAGAGCGATTCTTGTTGTGCGAATGGAGCTAGGAGGGCTCAACGCTAGCGGCAACAACAACCATCTCGCACACAACGGTGCAAGAAGCTCGCTCCCGTGGCCCGCATGTCGGTCGACCAGTGTGCTTTTCACGTCCCACAAGGGCGGCCCGTCGATGGGCGGGCGACGGGCGCTTACAAGACAACGGCAACGCTCTAAGGCTAGCTTCGCATGGATTACAACGACGGCACACAGGGCCTCGATCGGGCGTGCCGGCGGGCTCCCCCATCGCCCGCCTCGTCGTCGTCATGCGCCGGCGAGTAATTGACCTGTGTTTCCAGCGCACACTCTTCCGCTCCGATGTGTTCCCGGCCCAGGCGGTGGAGGGATCCGACGAAGGTCGGTCGCCTCGTCGTCCAACGCCGCGACAACACCATCTTTGGGATCCCCTCCCTCTCTTGGTGGTGGGCCTAGTGTCGAGACCGAGGAAGACGGCAGGCGAGGCGGCTTATTTGCGTTTGGCGTTGGCTCACCGCAAAATGGGTTAAGCGTTTGCCTACCCTAAAACATTGTATCTGACTCATTCTAGGTTTGGGTCATCTTATGGGTACCCTGTTGGAGTCAATATTAGCTGATTTTAATAGGAGCTACAGGGTGTGTTTGGTTTGTTGGTCCTGCTTAGCCTGGCTAGAAATCGAGCCGGGGGTAGCGTAAGCTGGCCCGAGGTAGATGAGGAACGTTGTTTGGTTCACTGTCTTAGCTAAGCACGGCTTCCTTAGATCATGTTTGGTTACCCGTTCAACTTGAATCTGATCACCTCGTTCACATTTTGGTATGGTTACCTCATTGAGGCATTCTATGGAACACTTGTGAGGCATGGTGAGCTCGTGCACCGCTTCTTTGCCCGGTTGAGATCCATCGCCATCGCCGCCTTCCGAACCACAAAATTTTGCTTGGGGCCACCGTCGTGGAGCCGCCCGATCGGCCCGAGTGAAGCAAGCCGTGTTTGTCCCGCATGGATTTGATGTTTGGCGCTAGCTATAGTTTTCCAGCGGGCGGCCTACCCGGCCTAAACATCGTGTCGGTCGGGCCGGGCCGGCCCGTGTCGTGCCCCTCCGGGCCTCGTGCCCCATCGGGCGGGCCTTGTCGTGCCTCGGTCCTAGAGGCCAGCCGAGGCACATCCCACGGGCCTCAAAGCGTGTCGAATCGGCCCATACGGCCGGTAAAAACTACGGGCGGGCCGACCCGCGACCCAAAACATTTTTTTTTTTTGCATTCCCGTTAAGGCCCATAGAGGGCTGGGCCAAAAAATAGCTGTGGGGGCTGTTTTTTTCTTTTTTGCATTCCCGATTAAGGCCCATTTAGGGTTTGGGCGGATATAGCTGTTGGGGCTGTTTTTCTTTTTTTTGCATTCCTAGATTAAGGCCCATAGAAGGTTGGGCGAGAAATAGTTGTTGGGGCTGTTTTTTTCATTCCCAGTTAAGGCCCATAGCGGCCCGCTACTATATCACCAGGCTGTGCTTACCCGCCGTGCACAGGGTCGGCGCCCCAAATCTGCCCGACCCCCTCGGGCCGTGCCGGCCGAGCCCGCAGCCTCGGGCCGGGCCGTGCTTGGGCGGGCCAAAATACCGGGCTCGGGCCGGGCCGTCGGGCGCCGGGCGCATGGAAAACTATAACACTAGCTAGCATGGATTTGGCTTGACGCTAGCTAGCATCTCTGCTTCACGCTAACACAAGCTTCTCTGCTTTACGCTAACACAAGCACGACGGCCACTGGTGCGAGGCAAGAGAGTCCAGCGGCTGCACACCTCCGACGACGGGCGCTGGTGCGAGGCAAGAGATGCGGTGGACACACAAAACCCCAGCGTGAAGGCCTTGTCGCCGACGGCGGCCAGGGCGGGCGAACCTCCGCGGCGGCCGCCCGCGGATCCGGTGTGCGGCGGGCGGGGCGGGCACCGTGGCGCTCCGTGTGGACGTGGTTATTTGGCGGCGCTGGTCCAGCACGGCGGCGCGGGTGCGTCGGGTCACCGGTGAGCGTGGCGGCGGGCCCTCCATGGGCGGGCGCCGGGCGCAGCTCACGGATCCGGGCGCGGCGGGCGAAAAGGGCACCGCGCGCTCGAGAACGAGGGGATTCGCCCGGCGCGTTGGTCCAGCACAGCGGCGCCTTGTGTGCCGGGTCACCGGTGGCCAGGCGAACAACTATGCCGGAGCTAGGAGAGAGCGTGGGCGGCGCAGCGGGAGATGACGGACTCCACCGGTGCGGGAGGTGATACAAGCGTGGCTGGCGGCTGGCCGCCTGCCGGGCCCTTAAAAACAGCCACCACCTCCGTTTTCTGGGAGCCAGGCTAGCTGTTGTCACGATGGCTCCATCAAGCCTCGTCAAGAGGCTCAAAAACACAACCAAACACATTTTTTTAGCCCGGTCTGGTCTGGTTGGGCTGGGGCACCCTACCAAACACACCCACAGCGTATAGAGGTGCTCCCGAGCGAGAGCGGCGATAGAAGTCCACCAAGGCCTCGTTTAAATTGCAAAAATTTTCAACTCAAACTCTTATAGCACTTTTGTTTGTATTTGATAAATATTGTTCAATCGTGAGCTAACTAAGCTCAAAAGATGTGTCTCGTAATTTACAACTAATACATGTAATTAGTTATTTATTTTATCAACATTTAATGCTCCATGTATGCATCCAAAACTTGATGTGATGGAAAGAGTGAAAAAAACTTAAAATTTAGGGTGTAACTAACCACGAAGGCCCAAATGGAGCCTAAACAGATTTTTGAAATGAACTTTATTACTCCCTCACGTAATATCAAAACCAGAGGAGAGGAGATATAAGTACATTCTGAAACCCATGACCGATGACCGCACACAGTGCACAATCTTGAGGCATGTATAAAAAATGGAGCAAATTATATTCCAAAACATCGATGGACGTGCCCTGAACATGAGTCACGACTCATCTTAGCTGGGAAGCACGAGCACCGGGGTAAGCAGCGGCTTACCGGAGAAGAAAGCTTCAAGGTTGCCGATGGTGACATCACGAAGGTCCGACCTGGACTCCTTGGTGAAAGCCGCGACATGATGCGTCAGCACGACATTGTCCATGGAGAGGAGCTCCGCGGGCACCTTGGGCTCCTTCTCGTAGATGTCGATGCCAGCTCCGGCGATCCTCCCCTCCGCCAGCGCCCTGACAAGCTCCGCCTCGTCGACGTTCAGCCCCCGGCCGATGTTTATGACGACGCCGTCCTTCCCGAGCGCGTCGAGAACGTCCTTGTTCACGATGTGGCGCGTCTCCTTGCTCAGCGCGCACGCCACCACGAGCACGTCCGATTCGGACGCCAGGTCCTGGACGCTAGCGAAGAACTTGTACGAGACTGATCCCTTGGGTTTTCTCGAGTTGTAGTAGATGACGCAGCCGAAAGCTTGGAGCCTCTTTGCGATCAGGGATCCAATGTTCCCCAATCCGATGATGCCAACACGCTTGCCGCGAAGCTGAAGACATCAATTTTGATACGAAAACAAGAAATGAGATGATACTCCTATCCTATCTGATTAATTCAGATACAAGTCTGATGCTGGAACGGAATGGAGGATTGATTGGAAGGACCTTGGTGCCGAGGGGATAGTCCCCTGGGCGGCCAGAGCCCTTGGCGGAGGAACCGGTCGGCGGCAGAGACGCGTCGCAGGACGTCGACGAGCAAGGCGACGGCGTGATCGGCGACATCGGTGGAGTAGACCGTGCCAGAGTTGGCGACGGCGACGCCGCGTCGCGCGCACTCGCCGAGGTCGATGTGATCCAGACCCGCGCCCGTGCTGAAGATGAAGCGGAGCGACGGCACGGCGTCGAGGAACGCGGCGTCCACGCGGGCGGAGTCGCCTCCCACGACGAGCGCGGCGCGAGGAGGGTCGGGGCCGGCGGCCGTTGCGGCGAGGAAGGAAGGGAGGGGCTCGCCCGATGCCAAGAAGTCGAGCACGCGGTAGCTCTGGCGCAGCGCGGCGAGGAAGAGCAGTTCCCTGACGCGGAATACGAGCAGGGCCGGGGATCCTTGGCGCCGGCGGCGGAGGATGCCATGACAGAGATGCGGAAGCGTCTTCGCCGGCCTTACCGCCGCCGCCGCCGCCGCCGCGGTGACTTAGACTCATCCTGAATATTATTATTCCTTGATCGATTCTTCCAAAAAAAAAACATTATTTCTCCTCCACATGGTTTTGTGCTCCGTACTTTTTTTTAATAATCAAATAGATGACGTGTTGATTCAAGCTCTTACCACATCCATCTCCGTCTATAAGAGATGCAATTTATGAGTCAAACAATTTCAACTTTATTGATAGGACAGCTCTACCAATCTACTTTTAAGGTAGATTTAAGTTTTTTTATATTTTAAAAGAGAGAAAAAGAAACACTAGCTTTTGATATAGAGACTCTTATACATGTTTCAAAGATCATGTGACAGTGTTATGTGATCTAAACATACTAAGAGTTTGTCATTATTAAAAGTATTTCTATGTGTGGGACTCAGATATTTCGGACGAGATTAACTAACCAAGCCCACCTCTAACGACGCGTTAAGGGAAGACTGAGCTCATTAGCGAAGAAGCGGCGCGGAACCCCTCTCAGTTGGGCCCGGGCTCGTCGACACCCCTCCGTCTCCAACAAGCTCCCTCAAACGCGAGGCCCGGACCGCGAGCTCGAGCTGCGTCCCGGGAGGTAACTTTCCGCCTCGAACGAGCTCCCGCATGAACGCGGCGGGGCGGGCTTCGACCTCGGCGGCGAGGTCTTCGTCTCGAACGAGCTCCTTGGCGGGCCGAACCCAAGAGCGACGGGGGTTCGAGCGCGATGATTGAGCTGCGGCGCCCGTGGCTACAAGTCGGCGCCGCAACCTCTGATCGGATCTCTCACCGGCAAGCGAGATCCGCCACGGCACGCCGCGGTATGGCCCGTCGAGGTCACTCCTCCCCACGCCATGCGCTAAGGACAAACACTACAAGACAAGAATGACCTCGGCCCAAGGTCGAGCTCTTCGTCGAGCTCTCCTGGCCATACGTTTTCCTGCGACGCCAGGTACACGCATTTAAGGCTCCGCGGCGCCACCACTGGTCAGACCACGGACGGCGTGCGTGCGGCGGCGGCAGCGCGCACGGGGAGTACGGCGGCGGGGCGAGCTCATTGTTCCCCTCCACATCGACCCGGGGAGCTCCGAGCTCGGCGATGCATTGCGTGCCGTATTGGGATACGGGCCGCCCCTATCGACTCTACGGCCGGCCGGCGTGCCGCGAGGGTAGGGCAGCGGCCGCGCGGCCGGCGTGCCGACATCGGGGGCATTTTCTCCTTCACCCCGAACTTGTATTTCTTCCATTTCCAAGTCCTTAGCTCGGTGGGCTCCTGTGAGCTCCCCTTGAGACTATAAAAGGGAGGGCATGACCACTTTGGGAGAAGGCGGGGCTCTCTTGCACACACAAACATACACTTTCGGTTCACTCGATTCCGGAGGCACCACGAGAGACACGGGAGCTCATCTCCCTCTCTCGCTGCTTGTATTCGCCCCGATCACGAGCACTTTGAGCTCGAATAGTGCCACACACTTTGGACTAGGGTGCCCGATTGCCCCGAACCATATAAACCTTGTGTCATTGTCCTTTGAGTTAGGCCATCGTTGCACACATTAGCCCGGTCGATTCTCGTGACCGTGGTATACGACCACGACACTATGGCAAATCTATTTTGAGACAAATGTTGATAGTATCTTTTATAAACTTAGCCTATTAACATAACTAAAACGTGTCATTTTTTCCAAACATATAATTATTTTCCTAAAAGGTGGGAATATAAATATTAATATTATTTCATCAAATAGATGACAGTAGCAATGATTTGGAGAGGGGTAAATAGTACTCCCTCCATATTGAAAAGGAAGTCGTTTAGGACATCGACACGGTCTCCAAAGTGCAACTTTGACTTCTCTTTTCTATCAAAATATTTATTAAAAAATTATATATGTATACTTTTATGAAAGTATTTTTCAAGACAAATCTATTGATATGATTTTCACATTTCAAAACTCAACGACTTAAAAGTTATTAATCATTTATGTTCCCAATGTTTGACGAAGCCTTTTCCAAAACGACTTCCTTTTCAATATGGAGGGAGTAGTTTCTTAAAATCAATCGCAAGAGCTAGCAAATTTAAACACAGTGTAGAGGATGACACACGATTGGTTGGGCTGGGCTTGGTCTATGCCATGCAAGTACCGGAACAGCGGCACCCTGGCTTAGCGGACAGCCCACTGGATCAGCCCATTGAAAAAAAAAAACATTTTTTCTAAACAAACAAAAAAAAAATTGCATTTTCTTCAAACAACCTTTATTTCTTACACAGAAAATAAAAACAGAGTTGTTCATAACAAAAACAGAGGAGATAAATTCTCAAATACCTGACACACTCTGCATCTCTACTAGGCATGCAGAAAAGTACAGTGAAATACGGACCTGCAATAATAATACAAAAATCGACCGATGCATGCATGCATCTTACCTGGGACTAGGAAGCACCACCGGAGTAAGCAGCGGTTTACAGTCGAAGAAGGCTTCAAGGTTTCCAATGGCGACGTCACGGAGATCCGACCTGGACTCCGTCGTGAATACGGCGACGTGCGGCGTCAGCACGACATTGTCCATGGAGAAGAGCTCCGCCGGTACCTTAGGCTCCTTCTCGAACAAAATAAATTATATTTATATAAAAAAAATTGAATAAGGCGAATCATCGAACAAGATGACACCTTAAATACAAGGTGACAAACTTAATGGAACAGAGAGAGTATAAGAGATGCAATTTATAAGTCAAACAATCTCAATTTTATTGTTATAGGAGAGCTCTAGCAATCCACGTTTAAGGTAATTGCTTTAAGTTTTTTTTAACACTTTCTACTGAAATTGTCCATCACTGCGGGCTCCAACCCCTTCACCGCCGAAAACTGAACCGCGAGAACCATAGCGGTAGTGATGTAGGGTTCAAAACACTACGGGTCAAAACACCGGCGGTGATGCGAGGAGAGACTGCCGGTTTGATATCGAACCGCAGCGTCATCGTCACCGAACACCGCCGAGTGTTCCACGACCCGGCAGCATTTTTGATCCAAACAATACAGGTTCGGAAGTCGGCCGGCGCGAGTTGATATTGGGAGCACCGGCGGGCTTTAACGAACCGACAATCGTAGGGATAACACTATCGGGTTAGGCCGAGCCGGCCGGTGTATCGAAGAGCTAACAATGGCGGCTTACTTTGAACCCGTCGCTGAACTTTACGTGAACACCGTCCGGCTGATCTCAACCCGACAACGTTATTAGAGTGGAGGCTATCGTTTGGTTAATGCAAAATGACGGTGATGTTTCTATCGTCTATGACGGTTAGTAATTCAAACCGATAGTGTTTGGTGTAGTTACACTACCGGTTTGTATGTCATTCACTTGTCGGGCACATGCCACCCGGCGTTTTTTTTTTAAAATTTTTATAATTTATGAATTTTTTCCTAAAAATCAGCTATTTTTAAACCCATAAAAGCATCATAGATACATTACATGGTTCAAAGGTTACATACAACTAACTCCACCTAATGTTCTACGAAATTGAGCCTAGGACATCAACTTCCAAATAAGGAAAACAATGACAATAGTCATGGCAAATCAAAACATCTTTCATAGGCCAAGTCGCAATTCTCCTAATCTTCATATCTATGGAGAGAGGCTTCTCATCGATCTCGAGGGCTGGTTGATAGTGAAAGTTTTCACCATAGTAGGCCCCCGAAAGCTTCAACTTCAGTCTTGTATTTTTGTAACAATTACCGGGGTAGCGGAGACTTGAGCGAGCAATGTTCCTGTGTTCGATAGATTCCTCGCACTTGACCAACATGCACTACATACCACGCCATGGTTTGCCTATACATGCGACCAAAATAGGATGTTAATGCTATGTCATTCGGAAATGTTGTACGGCAAGATTTTGAACACCACGAAACTCATGAATTTCAACATCTATCTCATTTCAATCACAATTCGAGCATGTCTTCAATCATTGCTGTAAATGACCACAATGTTTAAATCTAATTTGTTCATCATAGACCAATTAAAATACTTTTGGCACTATATTAGGATCCTGAACTGTTTGAAAACAAAATCTAAATACAAAAAGGAAATAGCGAGGTTGGATTTATCAACAAGGGCATTTCAACGAACAACTCAAAGGCGGTGACCGACGCGACTCACCGAAGCTTCCGTGCGGTCCGCGCGCTCCTGTCTTGTCTCGGCGGTGCGAGACGCGCGCGTCCTAGAAGGAAGCGAGGGTGGGACGGGCGGGCGTTCTTTTCGGCGGAATCGAGCTCGAGGTCGCGGCGAATGCGGTGTCGGGCGTAGGCGGGGGCGGCGGGGGAGGCTGCTGACGGCGGCGGTCGCGGTGTAGCGGCGGTCCCCGTCGGCGTGGACGAAGAACAAGCGGGCGAGGCGGGCGAGAACAACGGCGAATTAGATCTCATTCTCATAGGCAAAATCTTGAGGAACTAAATGGCTAATTAGTTCTCACCGTGGAAGGCGCGGGGCGCCGGCCTTTGGCGCTGGGGACGCCGGAGAAGAAGAGAATGGAGGGGGCGCCAGGGGCGACGGACGACTATGGCGTGTGTGGTGGTGGTGCTCCGTCCGGCGGCGTGGGGAACGATTGGGGCGCAGGGTTGAAACGACCTAGGAAAATTTCAGCTTGCCGCCGGCTATTATATATCGCCGAGGCCGGAACGAATGGCGCGGGGTTCAAATGACTCGCGTGAAATTTTCACCTCGCGCGCCCATTTCTATAGTTAATCACTTTGCCGGGTTAACAAGAGTCTAAGCAGTGTTAAATTATAGGTTCATCGTTAGGGGTATAAACGTTGGGACCAGCGCTGATCGAACAATCGCTGCCACCCTGCCACACGGTACCACCGCTCACGGTGATATGATCCTGCTTATTTGCCACCTACCACCGCTCACGGTGATAAGATCACACCTTGTTGCCACCTACCACCGCTCATTCCCACCTACCACCGCCTATAAAAACAGCCCCCTGCAGAGAGAGCCATGTATGGCGAAACCGTGCGCCGGCCGACCTCTTTTCCTCGTTATTTGCCAATTCTCCTATCCACATATATGGCCTCTATTTGGGAGAAAGCCCTCCACATAAACATTTTATCATGGGTAGACAAAGTGTATACAGCAGGTACTAGAAGGGTGTTTTTGAAGATTAAGCTACAACGTTGCTTACGAAGCCGGTGTGATGCTCGTGCAACGCCATTGTTGCATGGATCTGCCGGAAGACGGAAAGCGAGGAGCCAAGTAGCGTGCATTCTTGTGCTTCGCCGCCGAGATGAGAGCCCGTCTCCTATCGGGGCCTTTGCCGACACGGAGAGACATTGGTTCTTCCGCGAGGTCCCATCCGCCTTACTTAGATCGATAAGCATAACGTGTAGCATTGTAACCACCTCGGGCATAGGTGCTAGAAGGGTGTTTTTGAGGTGGTTATTTCTTAATGTGTTTGTACACTTTGATTATTGTACCGTGTCAATTGTAATCAATTAATTGTAATGCTTTTGTGAAGTATGTATAATCCCAGTTCAACCTGTAATTACTCGGGTCGTCGCGTAGAAATTCAATTTAATTGAAAAAAATACCAAACCTTGTCCAAAAAAATCTCAAACATCGTGCTTCCTTCACCGCGTGGCATGTGCACGTCTAAGAAAAAAAGTTTGAGGCCGAGACCACACCGGAACAAAGATGACCCGGCAGATAGCTTATGGATGTAATTGTCGGTCATGCTTCGATGAAAGGGTTCATGTACCTTTGTGAAGCATGTCTACTCCCACAATGTAGAAATGTCTTGAATTTTTTTTTACAACCTTGTACACCCAAATTATGCCCCCACACAAGATCTTAGGTCTTTCTGATCCATATTTTTATTATTAGATTTTCCTACGTGATAAACGCGATAGAAGGAGGTTAATTAAAGCTTGAAAACTTATGAATTTTGCACCAACCTACACACTTTGAATTGCCTCCTAGGACACATGAGACCATGTGGGAAATTTTGGCACCACTGCTCTGTTAGTGGGTAACCTCAGTTCAACTGTAATTACTCGGGTCGCCGCGTAGAAATTCAATTTAATTGAAAAAATACCAAACCTTGTCCAAAAATCTCAAACATCGTGCTTCCTTCACACATGGCATGTGCACGTCTAAGAAAAAGTTTGAGGCGAGACCACACCGGAACGAAGATGACCCGGATAGCTTATGGATGTAATTGTCGGACATGCTTCCGATGAAAGGGGTCATGTACCTTTGTGAAGCATGTCTACTCCCACAATGTAGAAATGTCTTGAATTTTTTTACAACCTTGTACATCCAAATTATGCTCCCACACAAGATCTTAGGTCTTTTCTGATCCATATTTTTATTATTAGATTTTCCTATGTGATAAACGCGATAGAAGGTTGATCACTACGGTTTCGTATTTGCAAACCGGTAGTGTTGTCTCTTTTACCGGGGCTCTTTTTAAAACCCTAAGCAAAGATATATTTCAAACCGACGAGTTATCTTTCACCTTGGTGAGATTACTTGGACCTTTCTTTTTCAATCGAGTTGAGCGTTTCAATGATGTTTACCAACTTTTAGGTTAGTACATAGAGCATTTATATATTTATGTTCGTCCATGAAAGATAAGAAGGGCGCCAAAAAAAAGAAGAATCTGCGCCCGTATTATGATATATAAATGCAAACATCCATTGGAAAGGAACACACGACTATATATATAGAGGAGCAAACCGATTACAATATCCGATTACATATATGATAACAAAGACCTTGAAAAAAATTACATATATGATAACAAAGACCTTTCCACGAATAGATCAATGTTATTATCAAAGTTTACAAACACATTTAAAATAAAAAACGCCGAAGGTAATGTGATTCTTGCCAATGAAATTCGATGGGATTTTGAAAGCCCATCGGTGCCCGTTGAGGTCCCATCGGTGCTCGCAGAGGTTTCTTGTGCTCGATCTTACAAGGAGGGCATAACTCGGATTACATTGAATCCACGGCAAGGATGTCTTACGAGATAATTATCCGTAATGGCCAAGCCGTGGTTTTAGGCCCAATGATAGCATGCATAGGCATTCGCAAGAGAAGATCATGTTAATTTATGAAAATCGCTTTGATCACCAAAGGAGATTTTCATTGAAGCAGATTTTTCATAAATCGATATGATCTTATCCGGAGAAGGCCATGTCTCTTATATGGACATGTAAATCCAGTACCCAAATTTCTCTCAAGCACCACGTAGAACGGATGGCTCCGTGAATCTCACAATTTGTTCTAACCTTCCGGTATTTGCTCAATCTTGATAAGACTCTTGTAGCACCTCTTGTGTGTGAACCATTTTGGTGGCCTAAGATGCATAAGAACGATATTCAGACGCGTGGAGGGCTTTCTCCCATAGAGAGGCCATAGATATGTATGTGGAGAGTAGCAAAGAAGATCGAGGAAGAAGAAACGTACAACTGAATCAAGAGTATCAAGAAAGAGGACGAAGAGAACTGAATTGCAAACCTAAGGGCCGCACTAGCCGTTTTTATAGGCCGGATGCCATGGTACGGACTGATCACAAACCGGTTTCAACCCTAAACCCGGCGGTGATATGGAAGTTCAACTGCTTGCCGGATAATTGGCACCGCATAAACCAAGCACCGTGGCGTGGTACGGAGAACGAGGCAACAAGGTGCTCCTTCCCGCAATGGTACAGGGGGTCGGGCCGTCGGGGCTTACTATTCGCCCGTTGACAATGCAAAATAATGCCGGTTCTTAGTTTTAACCCGGCGGTGATACTCCATAACACCGCCGCGTTGTGGTAATACCGGCAAAGATATATGTGATCACTTTGCCGGTCGCGGAAAGTGCACCCGGCGGTGTTATTATTAATGACATTGATATAACCCGTCGGACGCGCCAAGCGGTGGTGCTCGGCCTTTTCTCATGGGAAGCGGGAGACACCGGCCGGTTTAATTAAAGCGGAACCGGTAGTGAAGACTAGAGCAACACGATTCTCAAGGCCGCGGCCGTGGCGTATCACAGGCCATGACCTACTTTCGGCGGCCTATATACGTACTACTAAAATGAAAATTTATAATCACGGAGTGTACGTGGCGGCTTAATCGGGGTTAGTTGAACTCTCAATGCATTAACGCCGAGATAAAATTAATGATTTCAATAAATCGATTTTTACGATATAACTATTTGTTTCACCGATTTGTTAATCACCGCGGTTCATGTGTGGGCCCGACGGTGATCAATGAAGGTGGAGACTGCGTTGTCGCCCGGCGCCCATTGGAAACGCAGCCCGTGAATTCGCGCGCCAAAACCGTCTGGGCGGCGGGAAACGCCGCCGCCAGAGAGATCGTCGCGAATTCCAACCGGCGATCGCGGTGAATTCCATGCGGTTGCTTTGGCGCCGCGCGTTCGATCGTGGGAAGTGGAGCAGCCGCGACTCACTATTTAAGCACATCCTCGATCATGGCGATCATCCATTCCGGTTCATCCAGCCACATTCTCTTTGCATTCTTGACGCCATGGCACCCTCGGGCTCGGGGATCCAACAAGCGCACGAGGGGGAGGAGATGGAGGAGGAGGACAAGGGCAAGGAACGATGGTGGAAGCGCCGGCGGCCGACCCCGACTCGACTCCGACTCGACTCCGACTACGTCCCGCCCTCTCCTAAGCGGGACCGCCGCATGGACCTTGTAGCCACCGGCTAGAGGCAGGCCGATGACCTTGCTTGCTTTCGGAGCGCGTTCAGGGAGGTGATCGAGAGGGATTTCACCCTCGATCGTCTCCGTCCCCGCCTTCGAGGATCTTTGAAGAGCCACGGACGACCATCGTCTTCTTCCAAGGGTGGAACCACCCACGGAAGAAAAAGATGAACCACTACGCCCCCAAGGTGGAGCGGTGGCCGGGATAGATCCTCAAGGCCTTGGCTAAGGACGGCCCGGTAGGAGGAGGAGGAGGAGGGAGGAGGAGGAGGGGCCGAGGACTAGGCGGCGACGCCTTCCTCTTTTTTTTTTTTTTTATCATTTTTATTATATGTTCTATTTTTTTTTGTTTTTATATATTAATAAAAAAATATATATTTATTGTTGTGTGTTGCTCCCTCTCCGTCCCTCTGAATGCATTTTAGTTCAAAGAGCGATTTAAATTAAATAAGCTTAAATTTGATTTGAATCTTAACTTGTTCAATGTAAAATTTGTCAAAAACAAACAATTAACCGTCGGTTGTGCTTTGGAAAATACTGATCGCCGTTGAGTGCCGAGGAGACGGCCATTGGGCTGGCGGTGGCGTTTACGTTTTCCCTAGGAACCGCCTCTTTTGGAAACGCCACATTTATACCCCCTCCCCGCCCCCCCTCGTTATCAACACTAACTTCTCTTTCATGCCCCTCTCATAGGAAAGCGCCGGACTTCGCCGCCCACGATCGTCGACATGGCCGCCACCCGGAGGAGATGAAGTTCGTTGTGGGCGCCTCAGCGCCGCCCTCACCAAAAGCCCGAAACGGCCCGGGCCGACGACGTTGGCTGCCAAAGGTGAATCTGGCGGTCGACTCTCTTCGCCGATACCCTCGTCGAGGGATACCGCCAAACCGAGGAGGAGGCCGGGGAAGGCGCTGCCGCTGCGGCCAAGAAGGCCAAGAAGGCGGCCTAGGTTCTCTTCTTTTATTTGTTTATGTTAATTTCGTTTATCCGATGCGTGGATGTGTAAGATACAATGAACTCGTGTGGTTAATTTGCTAATGGTTCAGGTTGTTGGTTAATCATTTGCATGGCAATCTCTTTATCTTTCGTTAATTTGGGTTCTCTTTGTTTCCTTGAGTAACTAAATTATTTATTATGATGCGTGTCAATCTTAATTTTCTATCATTTGTGTTCAATCGTTTCCTCGTGAAACTATGCCGAGTCCTATTTATACGTACATAACCCCTGTCTCCGGTCCGCTCTCCAACACTCCGCTCTCCAAACACACTCCCCTCTCTACCCTGTTTTCCAAATAAGCCGGCCGGGTCGGTGACGCCGCCGACGATCGACATGGTGCCGGCCAGGGCGGAGAAGTCCATCCCGCATCGCCTCGCCCCGCCCGCAACAAGCTCAACAGCCTTGGCCGACCAACTTGGCACGCCAACGGTGAATCACCACTTGGAGGAGAAGTCCATCATCGCCCTCCGGATCGAGTACTTGGCCGATAACCTTGCCGAGGGATACCGCGCGCAAAGCGGAGGGAGATGGCGGCCAAGAAGGCCGGGGAAGAATGCTAGGCGGGCGCCAAGAAGGCCAAGAAGAAGGCTAAGAAGGCGCTTAATTAGGCCAGGCCGCTTTCTTTTATGTTAATTTATTGTATCGATTGTTTCTATGATGCTTTAATTTGGTTTGTGTCGTTTGTTAATGGATCGGTCGTTTGTTAATCGATGCGTGTTAATCTTCATTTCTGATTTTTTTTTTTCTTGTTCCTTTGCTTCCCCTCCCAAATCGCTATCGGTGCCAATCAACCCGGTTGTGTCAATCGTCGAATCGCTATCGGTTCTAATTCAAACCCGCCAAAGGATCTGTGTCCATCAAGACCACTTTGCCGGGGAATGATTCAAACCGGTAGAGATATAAATCTTCACTGCCGGTATTGGTCGAGTCCGTGGAGATTTTGGTTTGTCCCAGCGCCGGGCGGTTCATCATTTGCTTGCCGGGCGCGGTTCATCGCTTACCGGTGGACTAAATTTCGCAAAGATACGGCGTAGTGATGGCGAATCTGTAGTAGTGTAATTTCAATAGAGCGAAAAGAAACACTAGCCTTTTGATATATGTTTAGTACCACGTCTCACAATACATGTTTCAAGATCATGTCGATCATGTGAGGCGTGGTACTAAACTATATTAAGAGTCCGTCATTGCTAAAAGTATTTTTATAGCAAATCTATTTTGAGACAAATGTTGATGTGATTTTTTTTGATAAACTTGGTCAATTTATAGAACTAAATTGTCTCATTGTTTTCAAGCATAGAATTATTTTTTTGTATGGTGGGAATAAATATTAATAGTACTAGAAGAACTCCTCGTGCGTTGCTGCAGGCATGCGAGAGAAAATACGAAATACATTTGATTAGATGCTAAATTTATTATAGACTAGCAAAAAAATGCCCGTGCGTTGCGACGGAGATAGAATTATCTTTGTTATAACTCGTAAACCAATTTTTGTTTTAGATTGAGACTCCACAACGTGGTTAGACACATCATTTTTTGTTTTAGATTGAGACTCCACAACGTGGTTAGACACATCATATTAATTAACTCATATAAACCCTGTTGTCAAAAAAAAAAAAAAAAAACATATAAACCCGGGCAAGATATATGTTCCAATACATCTCGAAATGCACCAAATGCACAAGACCAAAAAACATAATTGAAATGTAGATATGATGTGCGCAAGTAGAAATTCGAGATGCGCAAGTAGACAACACGTAGGTTACAAAATCAAAATTGCACATAAATTTTGATAGAAATTATAGTTTTAATTGTCGGACTATATATTGTTTCGAGATGAGAGTTGTTATAACTTGTAAAAATTTGAATCAAGTCTGAGTTACATGTGATGCACCGAATTTTTATCTTTTTGTTTGTTCTTTAATATTATAATCATTTTATGCTAATGACATATCCGTAACTGAAAACAGAGAAAAGAATAAGAATTTATATTGTGAAATTATTTTTTATTATAACATTGATCCCTGCTGGCTAGGCATGTTGGCCCATGCGACCATGCCTCACACAGATCCTTCCGCTCCGCTCCTGACACGCGACAATCCTGAACCCGACCAACGTTTTTGCGTACACCGACGACTCCGAGCACCGGACGTGCCGTCAACCATGATTAAAGTATAGTCTGATATGGATTTGGAAACAATGGATGTTGCCTTATTCAGCTAGTTAGATTTGGATTTGGATTTGTGTCGTACTCGGAAAGAGTGACGTGTTGGACGGACATAGGATTATACGCACGACAGGAGGCCGGCGCGGAAGAGTGGGAAAAAATAGAAAGGAGAGGAAAATACGGACCGGCAGACAGAAATATATACGGACGTACGTGGAAGCGTTGAGAAGAAGCGCATGCATGCACGGCAGCCAGGACACCTCCGACTCTGAACCGATCCATCTTATTCAATTCAATCGTTCGTGGACGACGGGACTCTGGCAGACGGAAAAACCACGGGACTCTGGCAGACGGAAAAATAGGAGTCAAGAAATTTTCTCTTTTTATTAGTAGGTATAGATATAGAAGTGGAATATTTGATGGATGGACATGAGAGTTAGATGGTAGATGGAGTCATAAGGGAAGTGGCTTAGTGCATTAAAGGAATCAAGTGGAAAACAATGCAATCCCTCCATTCAGCTATCTCCGTCGCCCACTACCGGATTCGGCCGATATCCCGTGAGCCCGGCGCTCACGGGAAAGACCCTTTAATCACGGGAAAGGATAGCCCGGGGGTAACTCACGGGGATATCGTTGACGGGAAAAAACGACGGGAAATCTCTTTTCCGTGAACACCGACCATGTTCATGGGATAGCCTTTCCGTGATTCTACAAAGGTCACGGGATATATACTTAACCGGGGGTGGCGCCGTCAACGCGGGAGGGGTAAAACCCGTTATGGCCTACGTGGCCGCGTGACATGAAACGGCGTTTTCGGTGATTTCCGTGAGCGTAGCGGTGCAGCTCACGGGATATCTCTTCCCTTTCCCGTGAGTCATATCGAGTTCACGGGGAAATATTTGGTCAATTTCCGTGAGCCGTGCCACTCACGGGAAATATCTGATCTCTTTCCGTGTGTGGCTCACGGAAATTGAGTTTTTTTTTTTTTGTTCCAGCACATTATTGACACATATAAATATATATACACATACCACGATTTCATAATATCCATAATACCACATATATAGCTCGATAAATCCATAATACCACATATATTACATAATATCCAACAAAGTCACAAGTTCAACCACATGTCCATGAGTGCAACCACAAGTTCACAAACTCACATAAAATCCAAGTTCACAAGTTCAAGTGCACAAGTTTTCAACCTAAAACATGACAAATTTACGGCCCACGGCGTCCAACTTTTACGCCGGCGCGTTCCCAAACGCGTCCGGTTGAGATTGGTTCGAGTTGGGTTCGAGGCATGAGAATTTTTTCCTGCACGTAGGCAAAGATAAATAGTTAGAAATTTGTGAGACAAAATTCAAGGTAGAATCTATTAACTTGAAAAAAGAAGAGAAATAGTTAGAAATTTCGGCAAAGACCTCCCCTCGCACGGAGGGCTTTCCAACCTGCAAGAAAACAACGGCTCGATGGCCGACAACCACATGTCCACGTGCACATCTCATGGTGCATTCAAAACTCGGATCCCATATCCATTCACATTCATATATGCATATTTCGAGTTCACGGAGACAAACTCACGGAGAGGCTCCATGCGGTGGAGGGAAGATCGGCGGTGACCGTACCGGCGGGCGGTGGGGCGAAGACGGGCGGTGGCGGGAAGGCGTCTCGGTGGCGGTTGCACACCAACCTGGCCACCAACACGGCGGAGGTGCGCTAGGAGAGCTTCCATGCTCTTACGGTGCTGCTCAACCCTCTCTTGCTCGCCGAGCCCTCTCTTGCTCCGCTAGAGCCCCTTGCCTTCTCCCTCTCCTCGGGCTCCTCCCGTCGCTTCCTCTCTTCCTCTATCACGGGCCTATTTCAACACAAAGTTAGAACACGGAGAAAGAGTATGCAGCGATAAATGAACCTTAAATAAAAATATATAAACCTCAAGTCCGGAGGCGTAGCTTTGTAAGTGGTTGGCAGCCATCGCGTATCACGGGCCTCGGCGTGCTTTCGAGCTCGATAGCTTCTTTGTGTTGTGCGGGTTGATAACGCTATCACCCAAATAGTACCGCCGCCGTGCTTCTTGCCTTCTCCGCCCGATCATGGCGATGTCCCCCTCAATGTCGTGGCCGCGGGGATCGAAGCTTTCTCCATACATCTCCCTCGCCACTTCGGTGTACCTCGCGATCTTCTGTGGCGGTCGGGTTGGTGTAGGCTTCGGGCCCACCTGGGGTTGAAGACGACCGCGGGATCTTTATACCTGCCCGTGTGGGGAGTTAGCAAAGGCCTCGAGCGTCTTGATTGGCGTGCCGTGTGTCACGCTCTTTGTGAGAAAAAAGAAAAGTAGCTAGAATGGTAAGAAAGTATTGAGTTGCACATCGAAAAATAAGAATTGGATAACACTTACATATCTAGCTTGGTAGGCCGCGAGATTAAAGGTTTGCCTTGATGGTGTGGTACACCTCGCATCATGGCACGCCGTCCCGTGTAGTCGTTGTGGACCTCCCGATAGTGCATTCATCGACCCACTTGTCCACCTGAAGCTCCCGGCAACGCCTATGCAACAAGCACCACTCGGAATTACCTACGGGACACCAAGTATAACCGCAGATTATAAAAATCACATTAAGCATAATTAAACTTAGTATGAGCATTCAAAGGGACTCCGTCCGGCTTGGCGAGGCACTCAACTCCGCTCAGGAGGCTCCTCTCTGCATAAAAAACACACGCGGGATCGGTTGAAAATTTCGTGAGAACCTCCCTCCCATGCGGGGAGGTTACCAATACAAAACAAAGCACACGCGGCGCGATGGCGACATTCATATTCACATCGAGGGGCACGATGGCCGACAATCATATTCACATCAGCGGCGCGATGGCCGACAACTGCGAAAGCTAAAGGCGGCCGGACGGCGGTGGGCGGTCCTCCCCCTCTCTTCCGCCCGGCGGGTGGCGGTCGAGGTCGCAAGGGTGGCGGGCACGCGGGGCGGCGATGGGCCTCCTCCTCCTCCTCTCCTTCCTTCCCCTCCTCCTCCTCCTCTTCTCCCCCTTCTCCCTCCTTCCTCCTCCTCTTCCTTCCTCTTCCTCCTCCTCTCCTTCCTTCTCCTCCTTCCCTCCACCTCTTCCTTCCTCCCCCTTCCCCTCCCCCCCTCCCCTAACTCCTTCCCGGCCGGCCCATTGTGTGATCGTGCGGGCGCGCGGCTTATGCCGGGCGCCCGTCGGCGACGGGCTTGGAAACTTGCCGGCTGTGAGAGCTTGGCGTCTTCCCGGCGGGAGGCGCGCGACGGGGCGGGCGCGGTCGAGCGGGCGGGAGGGCAGCGCCAGAGGCGGGGCGAAATGGCCTATCGAGGCGAGCGTCTTGGCGGCCTCAGGCGGGCGGGCAGCCCGTATGAGTGAGCGGGCGTGGTGGCGGGCGGCCCGGGCCGTAGCGCTTCGTCGGGGGAGGCGGCGTGGCTACTCGGTTTTACGTGTGTCTTTGTGTGTGTCTTGTGTGTGTCGCGGGTGTGTGCGTGCGTGTGTGGTGTCAGTGAGTGTGTGGTGTGTTGACTTTGTAAAAAAAATGATTTCCCCGTGATGGATCCGGGCGCTCACGGGAAATCCGCCTCTTCCCATGATCCACCCGGATCCAACACGGGAAAGAGGTATTTTTTTAAATATCCACCGGCTGCCACCTGCGGGCGGGTCCCACTTATTCCACCTCTTTCCCCGTGATGGATCCGGGGCGCTCCACGGGAATCGCCTCTTTTTCCCGTGATCCACCCGGATCCAACACGGGAAAGAGGTATTTTTTTAAATATCCACCGCCGCCACCGCGGGCGGGTCCCACCGACCACCTCTTTCCCCGTGATCCATCATGGGAAATCTCTTACCCGTTCCCGGGCGGCTCACGGGAAAGGGTTTTTCGAGAATTAAATTTAATTCTCCCCTTTCTTCTTCTAACGAGATATATTTTCGAACTTTGATCAACATTACTTCAAAAATACCTTATCACATACACTCACCCATACATAGTTGATCCTTGCGCCGAAAAAATGGCCATTATTTCATGTGGTTCTATCTCCTTTTTTTCAAAATTGTATTTACTTCACTACAACAAAAAAATTATAATAATTATCAAAATAATCCAAAAAATTCTCGCAAAATAGACATGACCACGATGTCGAGGTGCATTTGCATATAGAAAAAGTTTAAGTAGCGGACCACAACTTGACCACCACATCCACATGAAATCACCTTTGGATCATTCTCAACAAACATGAACCTTCTACGATGTTGGAGCCTCAGGAACATCGTGACGTGCCAACTTGTCTTAAACGTTCCAAATTTTTATCATAGCCTCGGCATAAGATATCATGACATATTATCAAATTTTATTATTTTTTGCACATCGGTTTATTTTCTAGAATTTTTAAACCACTTTCGAGCGAGGGGATTAACGTTCATGATTTCGTATTAAGATGTTCCGTTATTTTTTTTTTTTAAATGCAAGGCCTTACATTGTGTTGAGGATGAGGAATATAAATTTTCTACTAATTTTTTCAAAAATTGAAGCACTTGTAGTTCAAATTTGGCCTCATTTCATAAATTCCCCATAAAAGAGAATATTTACCTAAATATATCAAATAAAGTCAATAATTCACCAAACTTTAATA
This sequence comes from Hyparrhenia diplandra, assembly GCA_015847255.1. Classification (NCBI taxonomy): domain Eukaryota; kingdom Viridiplantae; phylum Streptophyta; class Magnoliopsida; order Poales; family Poaceae; genus Hyparrhenia; species Hyparrhenia diplandra. The sequence goes on along the minus strand of JADLZK010001381.1, from coordinate 143,103 downwards.
TTGAGTGCCATATGATGTGCAACAAGTGTAGAAAAAAGTTTGGAGATCAAAATCTAAAAAAAAATTCCGTGGCGTCTTTCCCGGCGGGATCACGGTGCTCACGGAAAGGGTTCCCTTTACCGAGGCCCACCGCTCAGCCCCACGGAAAGCCTGCTCACGGGAAACTCTTTCCCCGTGAGTCGACGGAGTTTGCACGGAAAGGGTAAATCGGAGGTGACGGAGGAGCGGGGCGGGGGGCTCACGGCGATTTACCTTTCCTGTGAGCCCCGACCTCACGGGATAGGGCGGGGTTCTTTCCGTGATCTACAGCTCACGGGATATTAGTTTTTCCCGTGTGTAGATCCTTTCCCCGGGGTTTTCCATTTGCTCACGGGATACCTTGTGATTTCCGTGATTGTATCCTTTTAGCTCACGGGAAAAAATTTCCTCTCGAAAATTGCGGGAATCCGCAGTGGCTGGCGTTTTCCTTTTTTCATTAATCTCCGCCGTATTAGCTTATTCTCCCGATTTTCTCGGTAGCACGAGAGTGGAACGCCTCGTTTTGCATGCGGACTCATTACTACACTAACGGCTCCGTTCACGGCTCTGTTATAACATGGTAAAAGAAGCAAACGAAAAATGTTAGCGCGATAACGATGTTTGGAGTGCGATGGCGGCTAATTCATCGGTAAATCAACCGGCGCCGGCGCGGTAAATCAACCACCCCGGCCTCCATGCGCCCGAGGAAAGGCTTCGCCGCCCCAACCCCGTCGCCCGTGGTGCTTTGCGCCGCAGGGAGCTCCGCCCCGCCCCACCGCCTCAAATCCTCCTTCCTCCTTTCTTGCTTTCGCCCCGAATCGGCCAAGCTACGGCGTCCCCGCCTCGCCGACCGCCAACCATGGCACCACTTGATCCCCAACGCCGAGCCACACTTTTTCAGCCTTGAAAGGGCGCGACCACGACGCTCCTCTCCGCCTCGTCATGCTCCCCAGCCCGACAAGTCGGGGATCGAGCTCGTCCGTCCGTATTGTTGTATTTGATAAACCCTCTGAAATATTTATAGTTTGTATAATCCATAGCGAACGGATACCGGTGAGCATTTCACCTGTGAGAGGGTTTTAAATATCGAATTCACAGGGAGAATGATGTGAGGATAACTGAGGCATATAACTAATCCCTGATCAGCAATCAAGGACCTGGAGAGGATAAAGAGGTAAGGAGATTTCTATGGTTGTCTAGTTCTTATCCTTGTAAGCGATGTTGATATTGTCTTAAGGGGCGTACTCAAAGGAAAGTAGGGACGAAACGTACAATCCTCCAAAGAACATGGTCCTACTTGGCCTATCCAACGGGATGTGGACTCCAAAGGAATCAATGGTATTGTCACTACCACGAACTACCAAGCTCCGGAAGGTACGAATGTATTAATCTTAATAGATGCATGGTTTTGATTAACAGATATCGCATGTTCATCACAGGTACTTACTGGTTATTGATGATGTCCTGTCGTCATCAATATGGCAGGGCATCAAGAGATATTTTCCTAAAAACGAAAGAGGAAGCAGAATCATTGTCACCACCAGACTCCGTGCTGTTGCTCAGACATGCTCGATTGATCGTGGCACTGATTTTGTTCATTTGATTGAGCTTCTTTCTGATTCTAAGGCCAAAATGCTATTTCAGAGAACTTTCTCTGAGTGCAGTAGTACTAGTGCACTAAGTCCGAGCGAAATTCCAGACAGAGTATGGGAAATGTGCGGTGGCCTCCCAATGGCAATAGTTACTATGGCTGGTCTCGCGGCATCCAAGCAGGAGATGACACGAGAGAATTGGATTCAGTTGTGTGATTCTTTGTTTCCCGCGGCACAAGTGTGCTGTAGACCTGAAGACTTAATGAGGCTTTTCAATCACCACTACAATGATTTTGATAGTGATCTCAAGTCTTGCTTTTTGTATCTAAGCGTGTTTCCAAAGGGCCACAAAGTTAGCAGAAAGAGGCTGATCAGAAGATGGATAGCTGAAGGTTTCTTAAGTGAGAAGCAGGGTTTGAGTGTTGAGGAAGTTGCAGAGATGTGCTTGAATCAGCTTATCAACAGAAACATAATACGGCCTGTAGAATACAGCAGTATGGGAAGGTTGCAGAGTTGTCAGGTTCATGGCACGATACATGAGTACATCAGTTCTAAAGCTGCCAGTGAGGATTTGATCACTGTTGTTGGTGGCCAATGGTCTTTGCCGGGGCGTAGCAGCAAAGTCCGTAGGCTCTCCATCCACAGCACAGACCCCACAAGTGCAACGAATGTGAATAGCATGAACTTGTCCCATGTCCGGTCACTAACAGTGTTTGGCAGCCTGAAAAACTTGCACCTCAGGTCACTCAAAACTTCAATACTGCAAATATTAGATCTCCAAGGTTGCACAGGATTCTTGGAGAACCATGTCAAAGTATCCCACATATGTGAAATGGTTCTTCTAAAATACCTGAGCCTCCGAAGGACAGACATAAAAGATATTCCCTCGAATATTTGCAAGCTCCGGTACTTGGAAACTCTAGACGTTAGGGAGACAGAAGTCGAAAAGCTGCCTATACCTGCCTGGCGACCTCGCCAGCGGGTGGCAGGTGAGCCAGCCCTCCTTTTCTCCTTTCCCTTTCCCTTCTTCTCCTTCCTTGTAAGATTCTCCTCCAAAATAATGGCCTCCATGGCCATAGCTACTACTCCCTCCGTCCCCTAAATAGAAGTCGTTTTGGGGTGCGTCTTGGGTCAACTTTCCAACTTTTTGACTAGGTTTGTAGAAAATACGTGCAACATTTATATCTCCGGATAAATTTATTAAAAAACTAGACGTAAAGATCTTTTCAATGATACTAATTACTTAGCATAAATATTTATATATTTTAATATATAATTGCCGGCAGTTTGAAAACGTTGACTTCTACCGGGGAAGCGAAATGACATCTATTTAGGGACGGAGGGAGTAGATATCAGTTCAAGGTTGTCCTACTCCTTGTGCTCCTCCTCGTCAAGGACGGCACCGGCGGGAGATGGAAGAAAGAAGGATGGAGATGCATGGCGGGGTCTGGCAACGACTGTCGCGTCGCGATGGTGCCCGTCATCTTCCTCGCCGGCGCGCCCAACTTCATAGGAGTCCACCACGGCGACAGCTGCAGCAGCCAGAACCGGACGGAGGCCAACTGCCCGCGCTGCAACGCCCACATGCCGGTCAAGGCGCCCCCTCCGGTCGCTGACGGGGCCATAGACGGCGCTCACCACCACATCGAGGACGCGGAGGGCGGAGGATTCGCTGACCGGTTCAGCGGCGCCATCCTTCACCGCGAGCTCGCCGACCACGCCGCCCTCAACTCCGGCTACCGCGGGGGCGACGCGCCGAGGAGCCACGCTTCGGGGTGCTCTGTCTGCTTCGAGGAGGCGCGTCTTCACGGCGCTCCTCGCCGAGCGAGTGGCCGGGCTCAGGCGTACCATCCACGCCAATCAACGCCGCCGCCGCCGCCGCCGTATGCTCCATGCGGTCCACGAGGTTCCTAGACATCCCAATCCTGTCTCCGCACATTTTCTCATGTGAGGGCCCCACCACATGTGTCATGGGACCCACCCGTGCAACGTGTTGACCATGCGGAGGGATGCTGTGGCCATTACCCCGACACATCCGCATGCCTGCGGTGCCTGCGGTGCTTGGGCGGTGGTCAGCAGGCCCTCATTCAACACGTGGAGATCATGCAGCTGGCTATGCGGAGCACATCTATTAGTTCCTTCTTGCAGCCTGTGGTCTTGCAACAAACAGCTCAAACTGGCCAACCTCGTCTCTGGTTTTGGTTTGATGAGTCTTCCCCTAGGATTTAGGTTCGATTTTTTCTACATCCGGCAGCGTCTTCAATATCTTCTAGAGGCGGCATGTTTTTTTATTCGATGCCAACCCACTCTTAGCCTTCGCGATCGCGAGACCAGTCCATCTGGTGCACGCGTCTTTTGGCGCCCCCCTGCGTATACCCCCATCAGCAGATTCGCCTCTTACTTTATGCCTTAGACGATGTAGGTATACTTTTTCTGGTCGCGGGACCTAAATGTTCATCAATCCTCTCTGAAGGATTGCTTTGTATCGGACTGTTATAATATAATATATCTTGTTGTTTGTCAAAAAAAAAAAAAAAAAAAAAAAAGAGGGTGCAATGAGTAACCTACTCGTATTGTCGGGGATCGACATCACTGAGAGATCGACTGCGGCATCAAACTTCCAACATCTTATGAGGTTGAGGAAACTGGCAATCTACAAGGTCGGCAACGACACATCAGTAATGAATGATTTGCTGTCATCTATCGAGTGCTTGGGTGAATATTCTCTCACAACTCTTGTGATTGATGATGAGTCCTCTGACTTCCTCAGATTATTTCAGAACATGTCAGTTCCTCCAATATTCATCACTGGTCTTGAGTTGTCTGGCCGATTGCATGAACTTCCAGCATGGATCCTTCATCTCTATCAACTTACTAAACTAACACTATCCGGCACAGTTCTTCAGACAGATAATTTGTTCATACTTAGCAAGTTAGATTCCTTGTTCTCGCTCACTTTTTTCGATCAATGAAGCAAAGCAGAGTCCTGTTATGGCAGCCATTCTTGAGCAAAATAAGTCCGACTTAGGGGGTGAGATTTCTTTCCCAGATGGAGGATTCAGAGGGCTCAAACTGCTTCGCATATTTGTTCCTCTTCTTCCATCACTCAAATTCTCCAGTGATGGAACACCACAGCTTGAGAGGATTGAACTGCGTTTCAAAAAAATTGAAGGTCTTCTTGGCATGGACAAACTTAAAAGGCTGAATGACGTGGTCTTAACAGTTGATGGTGAAAAAAGTGAGCCAACTGAGTCGATACTAAATGATTTGAAAGAAGAATCTCTCAGATCAGCCAACAATTACAAACTTAGCGTTTATGTCTTGGGTGTGCCCAAAAATAAGCCACATATATCTGTTGTTTTATCTTTTGTGGACTATTTCTGCCATCATTTCATCATGCTTTTGAACTGTAAGTTAGATTATGTAGCTATTAAGGATGTATTAAAATCACTGAATGCATGTATTGTATGGTGTGCCATTGCATTAACAGTTCATGGTCGTGATATATTTATATGTGCAATTATTGTATCTACATTTATTCTTTTACAGAGTGTTAATCTGTTAAAGATATTTTAAGCAGTTTGCATTCCTTCTGTGAAATCATTTATTTTTTTCCAACAGAGGTTAAAGTTTGCATTCCTCATTTTACAGTGTTAACCTGCTATCGATATTTTACAGACTAGTCTGTATCTGTATTCACATTCACAGATCTGATGGGTGAGTAGTATGCCAATGCCTTGTAACCAACTTTTTGCTGGACGTTCCAATGACCCTTATCTTGCAGAATCCTCTTGCGTCTTTTGGGTTTTAGAGTGCATCTGCACACTGTGAATTGGCTATCACATATAGTACATAATCTTGCTTGTTTTGTTGCTGTCCACAGGATCAGAATATGCATACTTATGTAGGTGCTTACTACAATGCTAGCATATATATCTTACACCTGAATGGATGCATATGTTACTTCAAGCAGTAACCAGACCTGCTGGGGTCGGAGTCGGACCAACGAGGTGCATCCATCCATGTAGGAAGAACTCTCTTGGATCTCATCTCTCAAGAATAAACTAACTGTATGTTTGAGTGGAGAAATTATAACGTAAGGGCACTCCCAATGGAGTATTAATGGTAGTTTCTATCTCTATTAAATAGTTTGTCAACTAAGCAAAATGATGATGTGGCAGTCTAATTAATGAGAAAGAGAGCACAAAACATAGAAATGGTTTCTTCATGGAGAAACCATGTCCACTCTTGACCCAATGCAAAAGAAACAATAAATTTGTCATTGGAGAGAAACCACTAGTGTCTATAGGGTTAATGCAACTCTCCCTATTGCTGGAATTGGGAGAGAGAAAGAGAAAACAATTCTTACTCGAAGACACTACCACTGTGAAGAATGGTTTCTATAGATGATTTCTTTTGCTATGGAAAGCGTGTTAGTTTCTTTCATTGAGACTGCCCTAATAGGCATAGCCTTATAGTTTACAGGGAGTAAATGATTACGAGTTCTGACTTTTTTTACAACGTGTATAAATTTTAGTTTGTTGGGAACACAGCATTATTACTTCCATGTAGATAGATGCCCTTTGCTGTCTGCTCATCAAGAGAACAGAGGTTGCTTCAATAAAATGGGACTTGGGCCTCGATTACAAGGAAGATGAGTCCATACAATGGGCCCATTGTTATCACCAAACTCTCTAACTTGGGCTGATCCGAGATCAACCGTTCCTTACGTTAAACGATGCAAGGCCAGGCTTAGGTGTATGGTAATGTATGTAACATGTGATATAGATGGAAAGGTTAGTTAGCTTGATGTTTAAGCTGTAGATTGATCCGTTGTGATCTTGTAATCTCTCTTTCTCTACTTGTAAGCCAAGATGATGTACATGCCGCGCTAGGGGTGGTTCCTAGCCTATATAAACCGCGAAGCCATGAGCCTGAGAGGGCATCACGTTACCCTAATCTTCACATGGTAATTAGAGCAACCCGGTTCTGGTACCTTCATCGCGATGGCTGTTGGTATTTGATAAGCCTACAGAAATATTTATAATAATCCGCAAGCGAACGGATACTAGTGAGCATTTCACCCGAGAGAGGGTTTTAATATCGAATCCATAGGGAGGATGGTGTGAGGATAACTAAGGCATATAACTAATCCCTAAGCAACAATCAAGAACTCAAGAAGATAAAGAGATAAGGAGATTTCTACGGTTGTCTAATTCTTATCCTTGTAAGCATATGTTGGTATTGTCTTACGAGGGGAAGCACCCAAAGGAAAACATGGACAAAACATGCAATCCTCCGGCACTCACACGCCCAACTAGTCTTATAGACGGAGGGTGGATTCCAAAGGACTCAACAGGACTGTCACTCCCGCGATCTACCACAAGACCCGGAATATAAGGTGTCTTCACAAGCAACCTCAGTCTAGGCACCACGCCTAAATCTAAGCTACTCCTCTAATTTATAGGGTCCCTACAGTTAAAGTACTCAAACAAGAGTTGTGAGCGGTAAGAACAATACTAACACTTTAGATAAGGCGATTACTTACTCAAACAAGAAGTTGATCCACCATAGAAGTCTCGGGATCAAGTACCGGTGTTAATGGGACTTGATTCCGATGAAATAAAGATGTAGAGGAGTCACCGGCGGTCCGGTTGCTTCCTCGGCTCTCTTCCCATCACCAACACTTTAACTCTAGGAACAAGATTAGCTCTAGTCTCTCTCATGAGAACTATGGCTCTAGTCTCCTCTTGACTCTTACTCTTGATTAGATCTAATTAGATCTAATCTACTTCTAATTACATTCTAATTCATAATCTCTGAGAGAGAGATGATCCTTACATGGGACCCCTCTACAACTGAGAGATAATGAGATAGAATGAGTTAGGGTTTAACCCTTGGGTCAGGGGGTCTTCTTATATAGGCCTTGGCGATGAACGATGACCATTGGATCAAACCGACCTTCAATAACGGTGTAGATACAACCTCAAGGTCGATTGGTAAACCGCCATAGAAAACGAGGGGCGACATGTGGGACCCACTGGCGGCCGACCAAAATGAGCTTTGCGGCGCCGGGGGTGGTCTCCCTCGGCCTCTAGTTCCTTACGGTGTCTCCTAGTATCTTCTAGAATATTTTTAGTCCACATTTTGGATCGAGGTTACTTTACGGTCAAGTCTTGTCATCATATGGGATGTATATTCGAACTTTCTCTATTCTTCTCTGCATTTATGTGTTATGTCCCTGAAAATATATAAATCACCAAAGCTTGTGAAATTATATTAGTTAAACTTATGTTGATATTCATTTTAAGCCTTTATTTCATGTTAGTTGACTAGTAATATTATGCTATAACATGTGTCAACAAGCTCCCCAAGCTTACCCTTTGCTAGTCCCTAGCAAAGCCAAACTTAGCAATGGATCGGGAATTGCTACAATGCTTTCACACCTTTAAAGTACACATGCTTTCAAACAAAATTTCTCCTTCAAATAAGAATAAACTTATTCAACTTTCAACTTACCCATATTACCTTTAACCATGGAGCATATAGCCTTTTCTTGGGATCTTGGGTAATTGAAAGACAGAACAGTCAAGTCAAGCACCATATCTCAAACTCTTTGTTCAACTGTCCTTCTGGAGTTTTGTAAGTTTTCAAATAAAACTCAAAGTTCCTAGTATGACTCTCTCAAGTCTCTCATTTGTGGTATTTGTGGATCCTCACTAAGGCAACAAGGTTGTTTTGCCTTTTTTCTCATAATATGTGGTATTTTTTTGGCTAAAAGCGAGAAGACACTATGCCTTCTTCTCTCTCACCCTATATCTAAGGCTTATATCTGGAGCTCTAGGTGGGAGAAAACTAATTCTACTTACTAAGCATATATTGTAAGTTCAAGCAATGGATCCAAAGTCACGAGTCATACTGATCAAGTGGTGCATGTGTATGGTGGATAGAATATAGATGGTAAGGAGTATAATAAAGTGTATAGAATGATGGGAAAGATTACTTTTGCTCCTTGAGGAATCATCTCTCTTTTGGAATTTTGAAACTCTATAGAGAACCTGGGTTGTATCTCTTTCTTTCTTTATTTTTTTTTTTTTTATGGAGACGCGAGCATCTAAGTACCCATTGTTTTCATCGGACACTTGTCCATTTTTAACTCCCCTTTATTCTTTCTTTTTCTTAGGGAGGTAGGCTCTACTACTTGTAGGACACTTGTCCATTTTTCATCTCCCTTTTTCTCTCTCTCTCTCTTTTTTAATCTGCAACCCAAATCTCTTTTGCAATAACTTTTGAGAGATAGACAAATGTAATGGAGCTTCGTAAGATATTGGCTAGCAATGAATGAGTGGATGGGTATAGGGAATATTTTTGGTTGCTCTCTCCTAGAATAGGAGTAAAACATTTTTGGTGGCTAGAGTGAAATGGATAATATGTATATGATGGGTGTATATGTGGTGGATGCGTACTTCCAGGGTGTAAATAGCATATAAGTGAATGAAGTCGAGTGGAATGTAGTGAAGTGGAATGGAGTAGAGTGGAGTGGAGTATACATGATCAGCATGACAAGTTTCTAAGGGTCGATAAAGATTGAACAAACTCAATGCAAAGCAAGCAGCCTATATATATGTCAAAAAGGTTTTCCTAATCTAGGGAGCATGTATATATGGCTGTGGTAGGAGGTTCAACACTTTGTCACACAGAAACTTATCATGAGCACTTTTAAAGTTTTAAAATAAATCTCTAGAAATCTAGTATCACTAGGAGTAAGATCAATAGCAGCTCAGACTCTCATATATCATATCCATCAATTACCTAGACTTTAGAGCAAGCAATTTGCAACCCACGGGTTTCGGTTTTAGAGTAAATCTCAAGTCAAAGCAGTTTTGCATTTAAGGCTCAAGAGAAATTAAGCTTGAAAGCTAGATGCTTGAAAAGGAATTATGGCGGAGCAACTATTCATCATTTCCAAGCATGAGATTTAGCTTGAGAGATTATATTATGTTGATGGAAAAGAGAACCTCTGGTACACTCCTATTTATTTATTTATTTATTTATTCCCACACTCTAAAGATCACACTCTACTAAGACTCTTTAAGCGACTAGACTCTATAAAACTAGACTTCTTAACAAACTCTAATAACAAGCCAAATATTTAACTAATAATATAGATAGTAGTAGAGATACTTATCGTGATAACAGGGGTGCTCTCCCCAAGCTAGATTGAAGTGTCGGGTTTGTTGTGGGAGTTGAGGTAGACAATGGCGAGGGTATAAGCCCTATCATGTTTCTCTCCTTTAAATCTGCTGAACTCAAATAGACAACAAAGCTAGTGGAACTTGATTAAAAGCGTTAGTGGTTAAGCCACATAGGCTTCATGTGTCTTAAAGATTCTCAAGATGAGTCATGATTATTCTATGTAAAACTTGACAAGATTTCTCCTCTAAATGTTTTGGGGTTTTATATATTTATATGCATGCAAAAGAACTATAATGTAAATGCAGCTAGATGAATGCACAATTATTTTTTTATGCCACCATGGTGATTATCCTTATGGGTTGTTACACGCCACAAGATTATTCACATGGGACTTGAGAATTTTTCAATGCAATGTTAATGCATAAATGTGAATATGCTAGAGGGAAAACTGATTATGTAATGCAAGGAAATAAATATGCTAATGCAAGATGCAAGAAGATAAATATGATTTGCAATTGGAGATGCAATGCTAATAATTAAATATGGATAACTACCGAGGAGTTACCTTTTCGAGGGTTCAATATTTTAAGTCCTTTGAACAAGACTTCTTACCTCGCTCCTCATGTTCACCATCTCGATCTTGGTGGCTGCGTCTCTGAGATAGTGATCTCGAGGGATGGCATCACCCATGTTGTTTGCTTGTCCCATAGTTTGAAGTGAAGTTTTGACGGTGGAAACAGGGCAACATCTTGTTTAGTGTGCGTGCTTTGTGGGTTCGGGGATATTTCCTTGTAGAATCTTAGGGAGAGTGAGATACTCCTCCACGTTGTGCTTTCGAAGTATGTCCCGTTTACAAAGACAAGGTAGAGATCAAGTGCATGGGCTCATTTGGTGGGAAAAACACCAACAAAACCAAAACTTTATTCGTTCTTCTCTACCCTTAAGCACATTAAACAAGGCAAAGTTAATGTTTAACTATTTCATTCATTTACGATGAGGGGTGATAAGATCAAGAGATTAAGCATCAACGGTTTGATGATTGTAACTTTCTTCGAACGGGATGAGCAGTATTTTAGTTTACATGATTAGGGATTATGAGATCAGGAGAGTGGTGTTTTAGGAACAAAAGAACTAATCATGTGAAGCTAGGCGGGATGGATAAGGTTATGTTCGACTCCAACATGTTTGATTCTTTATTTATGAGCATGCCATTATTAGGAAAAAAAAGCTTAGTTAATGATAGCTTACCTCAAGATGTTACCTTTTATTAGAGTGTGATCTGCACTATAACACCTTGTGGTTATTATTACATTTTGCTTAGAGCTTTCCTCAATTGGCTTCTTGTATATCTTGCTCCTAACTTGTCTCCTTTATTGCATCATCCTTTCTTTCTTCTTCTTTAAATTGTGCTAGGACCTTTTTTGCTCCTCTCATGGTTTTATTCCTGCATCATTGGCGAAAACAACACATACCGAAGGAATATACAAGTAGTAACGAGGATCGATAGTGTTGTTCTGAGGGCTAAAGGTCACTTTTTATGCTACATAAAAGTTGGGTTGAAAATTTTAGCATAGATCATTTATCACATGTTTCTATACTCATCTTGCTTTTCTAAAGGAATGATTTTATTAAACCTTAAGTTTGATTTTCATGCATCAAAATCATTCGAACTTGTAGAAAAGAACAATAGTGAATAGAGAGATTGCAAACCGGCATGTCGAGTGACGGTAGCTTGAGAAGAGGAAGAGTAATGTCGGATCTTTAGAGGGGGTGGACTTTCTTCCCCATGCTCAAGTCTTCTGTCACTCGGCACTTTTAAGTGTGAATCTTTGAACCATCCCTAATTATGTGTTGTAATCACCATGTCCTTAGATGTTGTTCATCCTTTTGTTCCTGCAAGGTTAGTGACCAAAAATATCCGAAGGGAACTTGTCCTAGGAACATGTTGTTGTTTTCTTTGATGTTCTTGTGGCTCATTGCTTTGTCCATCCACTTACGTTGAGTGTTTACTTTTTAAATTGATCGTGGTGTATGTAACTTTTCTTCATAGCATAGATTCTTTTTCTCGCAAAATATTAGTGGACACATACAGGGGAGTACAACATGGTTGAAGAAGGGGATGTTGCCCAAGGTTCATATGATCCAATCTATGCTAATGAAAAGGTGGTTCTTTGATTACCTTAGCACATATTTTATTTATTCATGTCTTATACATATTTTAATTATAGTTGCACTCTAGCATGTGGATCAAGGCAAAGGTAACTTGTAGCAAAGGACGAGTGCATGATTTGAGACTTACAGTTCTTCCATTAATGATGAATGAACCATGACTTTTGCACAAGTTTGGAGTTCATCATATGCCTTGCTTCATCTCTAATCTGAGTTCATCTCTTTGACTTACCCGAATTGGATTGAGAGTTTTCTTTCTGCAGGGGTTAGTCTAACAAAATATGCCAATGTCTACACAAGTAATATTTAGTTCAATAACCAAACTAGACTCCATGTCTAATTTAATTAAGGAAGACATTTTAACCTAAGCACCACGCTTAATTTAAAATCCTTTGGAAGTACTCTTAACCAGTATTTCCAAACCAAAACATACTATAGCAAACAAAGATAGCATGAAGGCATTATAGAGATTTACTTAAGTGAAGATGAAATAGTGTAGCAACTTGAGCATGTCTTAAAGGTAAAGACAACCAAAATAAGGTAGCAACATGGCAAGAAATATTTCTATGCATATGATTTCATGTTGCATGATAATTGGTTAGACATACCTTTTACATTGTCATCCTTCGTTTTTCTTTGCTCTTGATCCGAAAATGGTTAGTAACAAAAATACCCGAAAGGAATATTCACACAATTATATCTCTATGCTCACTACACAAGGGGGGTGTTATAGAAAAACATCTATACTTATATTACTTCCCCTAGAGTGCTTGTTTTAGGACAAAAAGCTCGTCCTTGGGAAACCTTCAAATATGATTCAAGATGATGAAAAGGTCTTCCCTTAAATTACCAATCTCAACATTCAAGCCAATAAGATCAACAACCACCCTTTCTAAATCTTTATGAACAGTTATCACAAAAGGGGTTTTAGATCTTGCAGGCGGCAAGATTAGAGATGGCAATTAATTCGAGGAGTTTGCTCTCATGGGCAAGGATTGGATAGAAAATTTAGGATGTAACTCCTATGCTCATGGATGTTCTCCGGCTATTGAAAAAATGCTCTTTACGGTCTTCCTTAGATCCTTCATGATGTCTATACTTGGGATTTCTAAGATCGTAGGTAGACTTAAGAAAAAAAGAACACTAGAGGATTTATTGGGGTCAAGGATGAGGTTGAAAATATGTTTGGATAAGTTATCTAATCTGAAATAGAAGGAAAGAAGACATGAATGGATTCTAGATAGCTTTGCTCTCCTTCTATGGCATCATTAAATATGCCATCCTTGGGCTCCCAACGTCCTTTGTAAGAATCAGGATGCTTTCTAAGGGACTCTTCTCTAAGAAGATTTGGTTTTATAGGTACTCAAAGGTCTACGTGAAGCTAGAAGTTTGTCTCCCAAAGTCATCACCATAAAAAGAATCAAGGGTAGAATTACTTATTCCCTTGGAGGGGTTTAGAGTATAGATCATTTAGAATTGGTAGCTAAATCAAAGGATTGGAATGATTATAATCTGGCTATCAAAAACTTCTTTTTGGTCTAGAGGATGATTCCTTCTCTTCCTTTGGGTGTTCATGGAAAATTCTAAGAAAAAAAGATCAAACCCTTAATCGAGTTTGTCAAGGACAAACCTTGCTTTTAGAAAAGGAAAGAAAAGTTCCTCCGAGAAAACTGCATGATGGTCATGCGAACAACTTTTCTAGGATGAGCCCCAAATACATTATCCTTTTATAAGGATAGGATTTGGCCTGAGGTTAACTTCAGAATTCTCTCCTATAATGGGTTGTTTCATGATCATTTAGACCAACCTTAGGCACAGCTCATAGCCAAGGGATAGGATAAGCTCTAAAGATTCTAGTGGCACGAAGCTTGTGCTTATGGGTGCGGCATAAGGATAGGTGTGGAACCCGAGATCCCAAAAGATATAAAAAGAAAAGAAAATATTAAAAGAAAGACTACACTAAGATATGATACAAGATTAGTTATACTCCACGTAGCGCCGCTATAGCGGCGTGGAGCAACTCACGTGAAGCTATTACACTTTTTTTCGCACTATTCGCTCTTTGCGCTATAAGCGCCGCTATTCGCGCTATAGCGTCGCTATTTGTGCCGCTATTCGCGCTATAGCGGCTGCTATTTGCCGCTATTCGCTATAGCGCGTAAAAGCCGCTATAGTGCGGCTATAGTGGCGCTATAAGCGGTGCTATAGCGACCAATAGCGCCGAAAGCCCTAACGCTATTTTTCATAGCCCGCTATTTAAAACATGGGTTATACTCAATGTTTTCTCAAACCATTCTCCCCGACAGCGGCGCCGAAAAATGCTTGTTGGTATTTGATAAGCCTACGAAAATATTTATAATAATCCATAAGCGAACGGATACTAGTGAGCATTTCACCCGGGAGAGGGTTTTAATATCGAATCCACGGGGAGGATGGTGTGAGGATAACTAAGGCATATAACTAATCCCTAAGCAGCAATCAAGGAACTGAAGAAGATAAAGAGATAAGGAGATTTCTACGGTTGTCTAATTCTTATCCTTGTAAGCATATGTTGGTATTGTCTTACAGGGGAAGCACCCAAAGGAAAACATGGACAAAACATGCAATCCTCCGGCACTCACACGCACAACTAGTTTTATAGGCGGAGGGTGGATTCCAAAGGACTCAACAGGACTGTCACTCCCGCGATCTACCACACGACCTGGAATATAAGGTGTCTTCACAAGCAACCTCAGTCTAGGCACCACGCCTAAATCTAAGCTACTCCTCTAATCTATAGGGTCCCTCAGATTAAAGTACTCAAACAAGAGTTGTGAGCAGTAAGAACAATACTAACACTTTAGATAAGGCGATTACTTACTCAAACACCGGTTGCTTCCTCGGTGTTGGTATTTCTAACGTCACTAACTAGTAATGGCGTTTAGAAAGAATATCGAGATGTTGCTTCGGATAAAACGAAAAGAAATATTCATTGCGGTTCATAGCATATCTGAAAAGGTTGTCATCCCTATAGTTAAACTACTAATATGCAAGGAATAAAATATTAGTACTATGCCTTGATAACTTCTTAATAAGTAAATAAACAATTATAAGCTGGGTATCCAGCGCGCACGAGATATGAATATACCATTGTAGCATTTTAACAGGGAGTAAGAACCAGTGTTGAATTTATATTCTACCACGGGGAAAGAAGTCTTCTATCATGAATTAACTATGCATAGGTGCTAAACATCTTAATCATCTCTCGTGTGCAAAGCTTAAGTGTTAAACTTATCAATTAATTAAACAAGGATCAAAGTTCACAATAAAGATAATGATAAAGTTAGATAAATAGATTCAACCAAAGTCATATCTAAGTGGGCGAAAATAGAAAGTGTCAAAAACGGTGGGCGATAGCAATTCATAGGCTAGCTAGCATTAGAAACTCCAATATGTAACTCTAAACTATAAGTTAGGATCTACTCAATTAGTGCAATACATCTAACAATTATTGAAGAAAGACTAATTAAATCCTTACATGAGGGCAGAATCCGTGAAGACTAAGGCCGAAACTTAGAACAACCGAATAATATCATCATCCGCTAGGCCTACATACGGGGATGGATTGCAAAGGACTCAATGGTCTTTGTCACCACCACGATCTACCACACGACCCGGCACATAGGGTGCAAACGCGGTAAATAAGATCTAATCACCACGATTACATCATCTCTACCACTCACCCATGATATCAATAGATGGCTATCTGAATCCATGTATGAACATAACATGAATTCAACTATGCTAAACGTGTTATCAAAGTAAATACTAGAACAAATAATCTCGAATATAAACATGATCAAGATATTCATATTAAGAACGTGTGCGGAACTTGAAGACTACTTACAATGAAGAACTTACAAGAACGAGGCCTGATCTTGAGCGGCCTCCGACGATCCGGCCGGATTTCTCCCTTCCTACTAGTTCTAGTCTTGATTGCTACTCTTCCTAAAGCGATGTTTCTACAGCGTGGGATATGACTTGGATCTTGAAGCGTTGTTGCTGAATTGAGAACTTGATGATCTAAAAAAGGGGGTCTAGGGGTCTATATATATGGGTCTTCTTATGTCCCTTCAACTTCGCCGAGGCGATGTGGTACTAATCTTTGATTCATCTCGTGCTTCTACCGGCGCCCTCGGATCAAACCGGCGTTAAACAACGGTTTTAGATTGCGTCTTAGAGGCGGTGGAGGAAGGTTCGGGAGACGGGGCTTGCTTGGCGGCCAAGTAGGGCCGATCGGCCCCATTATTGGGCCGATCGGCCCGGGGAAGTCCCCAGGGTCCCGTCGTGCGTCGTGGCCACGGAGTCTTCTAGATGATGTTTTCTTCGATTGTCAAGTTTGGTCCACGTCGGGATTAATCCGGAGCCTTCTAGAGTCTTTCTCGGAGTTGGATTGCGTTGCGTTCGCGTAGTCGTATGGCTCGCGAACTCTGCTTGTTTTTCTGTTTAGTCCACGCAATTCACAACATTACCAAAACTGATGGAAATATGTTAGTGACCCCTATTCTAGGTTGTTTTTATTATTTATACCCCTTTCTCATGTTTAATTGATTAATAATTTTATATGATAACAAGTGTCAACAAACTCCCCAAGCTTACCCTTTGCTAGTCCCTAGCAAAGCTATATATACTATAGTAGGATCGGGGAGTTGCTACTACACTTTCATACCTCGAAATCTTTGTGTTACTCGAGAAATAAATTCTCCTCTTAACATTGTTCATACACATTTTTACCATGGGGCGTAGCCTTTTCACGAATCATAAGCAAGATAAAACAATCAAGTTAAGTACCATGTCTCAAGATCTTTGATCAACTATCATCCTGGGGTTTTTGTAATATTTTTCAAAAGAAACTTCGGAGATCCTATGTATGACCCTCTTAAGTAGATGGTGGTAATGGAGTTATACAAGTGGCGGAACATACATAGTGGGATGATAGTGGTGAAGTGGATGAGGATGAAAGGTAGTAAATAGCCCTTAGCCTTTTCTAGTATTTTTCTTCTCAAGCATCTTGAACTATATCTCTCTTTCTAAAAATTGCTAGGACACAGGCTGTCCATCCATTCTTGGAGAGGTGGGCTTTGCCACTGGACTTGTGTCCATTTTTCTCTCTCCTTAGAGATGTGGGCCCTACTCACCCTCGGACACGTGTCCATTATTCATCTCTAAATATATTTTTTTTATTATTAGGGAGGTAGGCCCTTCTCGCCTAGTATGACTTTTGTCCATTACTCTCCCTTTCTCGTCTCACTTTTTCTCTATTTATTTTTTCTTTTCTCTTTCTTTTTCTCTCTTTTTTTTTTGATGTAGCCCGGCCTTTATAAAAACATTGAGAGAGACATATCCAAAGATTGCAAGAGTTTATTTTTATAATTATGGCTAGCGGCTTGATGGAGTATGGGGATGCGTACTTCGGGTTAGAAGCAGTATTAGTGGAGTGGGATGATCTTGATGTGAATGATAAACTCTTAAGGGTCATAGCTAAGGAACTCATCATGTAATATTTTATAATTTTTAAAGATAAAAACCAGGAGTCAAGTATCTCTAAGATTATGATAAGCAACAGACTCAACTTTTCATGTACTTTTATCTTTTAATGCGAAGACTTCAGTTAAGCATGTGCTTCCCACAGTGTTTGGGTTTAGAGCAAATTAAGCATTTAAAGCTTTGGGAGAATCTAAGTCCAAAGTGTAAGTACTTTTAAGAGGAATTAGGGGCGGAGCAACTATTCATCATCTCCTTAGCATCATCAAGATCATAATTAAAAGGAAGAAAGTAATCTAGCAAGTTCCAAAGATTTATTTGACTCTTTAACACTAAGACTTTTAACTAAGACTCATTAACTAAGACTCATTAACTCTAAGCAAATATAACTAGCTAATAAATAAGACATAGGATAGTGATACTTATAGTGGTAAATGGGGGTGCTCTCCCCAAGCTTGATCTTGAAGTAGTTCTTTGTTCATCCTTGGAGCTTGCTCCTCTTTTTAGGGGTCTTTAATGTTCTCCCCTGTTAATATTAGTTTTGCACATACCGAAGGAACAAAATCTTAGGATGTTAATGTGAGCCTTCATGTGCTCCGTCTTTTGGATTTTTATTATTAAAGGTGTGGACCTTCAGGTGCCCACATATTTTTTGAAATTTTTCTATGCAATAGGGATGCTAATGCAAAAACATATGAGTGCAAAATTTTTTTGTATTTTTATATTTATGCCACCACGGCAAGGAGTGCTTGCATGGGGCTTAGGAGACGATGCAAATGCAGCAAACATATTTTTTGAGATTTTCTAAGTGCAGGTTTAGAAAAAGAAAAAATGCTAAAGTAAACATGCTAATTGAAATATGCTTTGCGAGAAAAATTAAATATCTTGAGATAAATACCGAGTTACCTCTCGGGCGAGAGTTTAAAGCACTTACTCCCATGGCGTGGTGTGTCGTCTATGGGCCCTCGTGTAAATGTTGTACACGGTAAGGGTCCTTCAATGATCTCAAAGGGTGGCGTAGACGAAGTAGCCGAGGAAGTCGATTGTTCGGTTGGTGATGCCGGCGGTTGGGTCTCAGAAGGTGTACTCTTGTTGCTTTTCTTGGCGGTATGACTTTCTTTCTTCTTCCAACCTTGCTTCTTTGGTGGAGACCTTTCGGGTGTGGCGGTCTTGCGGAGTTTAAGATGGGTAGGAGCTGAGTATACTTTTCCTTGATGTCTTTTTCTATTCTCTCAATGTGCTCCATCTTCGAGTCCGCTTTTGTTGTAGTCTCTGGAGACGTTTAAATCTTGGTCTTTCTTGGGGGCTGTTCATTGTTAGTGTAAGTATTGAAGAAAAACAGTATCTTTTTACCTTGAAGGCTGGAAGTGGATCTCGCCCGTCCCGATGTAGATGATAGCTCTTGTAGTGTTCGAACGGTCTTCCAAGTACTATGGGAGGATCTTGTTCTTCTTCTCCCATGTCCATGACTAAAAAGTCGGTGAGGGCGTAGCGGTCTTTGATTTTGGCGGGGGCGTTTAGGTGCAATACCTTCGGGACTCGGTATGATTGGTCCGCCATCTGTAGCATTACATAGGTGGAACACAAAGGCAGATTACCATATATTAATTGATACGTTACCTTTGACATTAAGTTGATGCGATCCGTCGCATGCACAACTTGCTGGAAGTTCCATTGATTGATGGAGCAATGGATTGGCGGAACTCGAGGTCGTCTAGCTTCTCTAATGGTGGTGGAATCTTGTAGTCTTGCGTTACTGTTGGGACTTGATTGATCATCAAGACTTCGTTCCACGTGTGGTCGAGGTTGGCGGTTCTTCTTGTTCTTGCTTCTTCTTTTTGTCCTCTCCTCGGCCGTTTGGTGCGTGTACTTGAGTGCGGTAGTGGCACAAGTGGAGCGAGGGGGAGCTAGGGTCTTATGTCTGCGGTTGAATCTCTCCCTCCGTTTTTGTTGGCGGTGAAAGACGATCTTCGCGGTGTCGGCGTAGATGATGGCCTTGGTGGTGGCAAGGAAGGGCGGCCCG
The DNA here is from genome assembly GCA_015847255.1 of Hyparrhenia diplandra. NCBI lineage: Eukaryota > Viridiplantae > Streptophyta > Magnoliopsida > Poales > Poaceae > Hyparrhenia > Hyparrhenia diplandra. The sequence continues at coordinate 123,582 of JADLZK010001381.1, read as the reverse complement.
AGAATGATCGGGCGTTCTTACCTTTGCCCGTATCCGGGACCACGAAGTCGGTGGCCACATAGAGCTTACCGATGTAAAGACAAACGTCTTCCGGGATGCCTTTGGGATAGCATAGCGGTGATCACGCAAGTTGTAGGCACATGGTTGTGTATAGTAAATCTGAATCGGCTCAAGGTTTACCTTAGGCATGATGTTGACACTTGAGCCAAAATCGACGACGAGCGCGTCGTAGGTGCGGCGCCGATTTCAATGGTGACGACCGGTCTCCCCGGATCTCCTTTCTTGGCGGGCATACCCGGTCGGCACAATTCGATCCTCCTCGTGCATCCTTGGTGCGAATACCGCATAGTAAATATCGACAAGGTTTGCGATTCTAATTCTTTTCGGGTGGCCGGAATCTTACAGGTTAGGCATAGGGGCGGATAAAGCCAGGTGAGACAATTGAGATTCTATCATTTTATTAAAGCTATCTTTGGTTCTTTATTCTTGAAGAAAAGCTTTCCATTTTAGTACTAATAGTTTCTAGCATTTTATCATTGGAAGCTAACTTCTTAGACAGTTATCCATGAGTCTACCTTGGTTTTGTACTAACTCTCTTAAAGGTGGGAAATTATTGAAAGAGTTATTACCTTGATAGTTACCCGAGTAGTTACCTTGGTAGTTGGGTCTCTGTTGATTCCATCCTTGATTCGGAGGACGATCTTGGTTGTTGTTGTTGTTGATGTAATTCACGTCCTCTTCTAGCTCGGGACATTGGTCGCCCGAGTGTCGATGTTGCCACATTCTTCACATGTCATGCGAGAATCGAAGAGTTGCATGACTTCCTTTTTCTCGGGGGCTTTGTCTTCAAGCTTCTTCATAATTAAATCCATTTTGGCGAGCGACATGTCTACCTCTTTTCGGTTGGTGCATTCCTCTTTCTTTCTTGCGGGGTTGACGGTCCTCATTCCAAGCTTGGTTTGATGCCATCTTCTCCACAAGGTCGGTAACTTGATTCGGTGTAAGGGACGGAAAGCACCTCCGGCCCGGCGTCCATGGTTTCACGGGTGTTGTTGTTAAGCCCGTGGTAGAAGGTCTGCATGAGTAGCGGTTCTCCATTCCATGGTGTGGGCATTCGATGATGTAGTCTTGGAAGCGTTCCCACGCCTGCAGAACGGATTCGTCGTGTTCTTCTTGAAAACTTGAGATTTTCCCCGTAAGGCGTTGGTTTTGCCTATAGGGAAGAACTTTGCCGGGGAAGACGGTAGAGCAAAGTGCCCAAGTAGTGAGTTTGTCTTTGTTGGCGTAGAACCCTTTGCCGCTCGTCCCAAGAGTGAGAATGGGAAATGGGCAAGTAGGATTGCATCACTTGAGACATCTTTGATGGTGAAGGTGCCCTGATCTCTAGGAAGTGTTGTAGGTGAGCATTGGCATCTTCATGGGCTTTTCCACGCAATTGGCTAGCTTGTACCATGTTGATGAGTGCGGGCTTGAGCTCAAAAGCTTTGTCTCCCACATCGTTGTCGGTCCGGTCGCGGATGTTGGCCGTAGTCGGTCGCAGTACTCGCGAGGGGGTCTTGTTTGCCATGACTTGAACCACGGGTGCTAAGCTTCGCAAATGGAGGAGTCTTCCGAGGTAGTGATCTTAGGTTGAGACTTCAACTTAGATCTTGCCTCCTTCAAAAGTTTTTCTCGGATCGGATTTGGAAGTTTTTCGGGAAGATTCCTTTTCATACATTACCCTAAAATAGATAGGAAGAATAATACTTGAGGGTAAACTTGTTTAAGAAATTGATAAATTTAATACTTTTACAATGCGTGAGAGAGATGTATGCAAGTTATTCCTATATTTATTTATTTTATTGGGCTATAGACTTTCTTTCCCCGACAACGGCGCCAAAAATGCTTGTTGGTATTTCTAACGTCACTAACTAGTAATGGCGTTTAGAAAGAATATCGATGTTGCTTCGAGATAAAACTAAAAAGAAATATTCATTGCGGTTCATAGCATATCCGAAAAGGTTGTCATCCCTATAGTTAAACTACTAATATGCAAGGAATAAAATATTCGTACTATGCCTTGATAACTTCTTAATAAGTAAATAAACAATTATAATTGGGTATCATAAGCGCACAAATATGAATATACCATTGTAGCATTTTAACCGGGAGTAAGAACCAGTGTTTGAATTTATATTCTACCACGGGAAAAGAAGTCTTCTATCATGAATTAACTATGCATAGGTGCTAAACATCTTAATCATCTCTCGTGTGCAAAGCTTAAGTGTTAAACTTATCAATTAATTAAACAAGGATCAAAGTTCACAATAAAGATAATGATAAAGTTACGATAAATAGATTCAACCAAAGTCATATCTAAGTGGGTGAAAATTGAAAGTGTCAAACGATGGGCGATAGCAATTCATAGGCTAGCTAGCATTAGAAACTCCAATATGTAACTCTAAACTATAAGTTAGGATCTACTCAATTAGTGCAATACATCTAACAATCATTGAAGAAAGACTAATTAAATCCTTACATGAGGGCGAGAATCCGTGAAGACTAAGGCGAAAACTTAGAACAACCCGAATAATATCATCCGCTAGGCCTACATACGGGGGATGGATTGCAAAGGACTCAATGGTCTTTGTCACCACCACGATCTACCACACGACCCGGCACATAGGGTGCAAACGCGAGTAAATAAGATCTAATCACCACGATTACATCATCTCTACCACTCACCCATGATATCAATAGATGAGCGCTATCACGAATCCATGTATGAACATAACAATAATTCAACTATGCTAAACGTGTAATCAAAGTAAATACTAGAACAAATAATCTCGAATATAAACATGATCAAGATATTCATATTAAGAACGTGTTTGCGGAACTTGAAGACTACTTACAATGAAGAACTTACAAGAACGAGGCCTGATCTTGAGCCGGCCTCCGGCGATCCGGAGCGGATTTCTCCCTTCCTACTAGTTCTAGTCTTGATTGCTACTCTTCCTAAAGCGATGTTTCTACAGCGTGGGATATGACTTGGATCTTGAAGCGTTGTTGCTGAATTGAGAACTTGATGATCTAAAAAGGGGGTCTAGGGGTCTATATATATGGGTCTTCTTATGTCCCTTCAAACCGGCGGCGATGTGGTACTAATCTTTGATTCATCTCGTGCTTCTACCGACGCCCTCGGATCAAACCGACGTTAAACAACCGGTTTAGATTGCGTCTTAGAGGCGGTGGAGGAAGGTTCCGGAGAGACAGGGCTTGCTTGGCGGCCAAGTAGGGCCGATCGGCCCCATTATTGGGCGATCGGCCCGGGGGAGTCCCCCCGGGTCCCGTCATGCGTCGTGGCTTCCGAGTCTTCTAGATGATGTTTTCTTCGGTGTCAAGTTTGGTCCACGTCGGGATTAATCCGGAGCCTTCTAGAGTCTTTCTCGGAGTTGGATTGCGTTGCGTTGCGTGTGTTCGTATGGCTCGCGAACTCTGCTATTTTTTCTGTTTAGTCCCCGCAATTCACAACATTACCAAAACGATGGAAATATGTTAGTGACCCCTATTCTAGGTTGTTTTTATTATTTATACCCCTTTCTCATGTTTAATTGATTAATAATTTTATATGATAACAAGTGTCAACACTCAGCAGCTCTTCCCATCACCAACACTTTAACTCTAGGAACAAGATTAGCTCTAGTCTCTCTCATGAGAACTATGGCTCTAATCTCCTCTTGACTCTTACTCTTGATTAGATCTAATTAGATCTAATCTACTTCTAATTACATTCTAATTCACTAATCCCTGAGAGAGAGATGATCCTTACATGGGACCCCTCTACAACTGAGAGATAATGAGATAGAATGAGTTAGGGTTTAACCCTAGGGTCAGGGGGTCTTCTTATATAGGCCTTGGCGATGAACGATGACCATTGGATCAAACCGACCTTCAATAATTGTGTAGATACAATCTCAAGGTCGGTGGTAAACCGCCATAGAAAGGAGAGGCTGACACGTGGGACCCACCGGTGGCCGGCCAAAATGAGCTTGCGGCCGCCACCGGGTTGGTCTCCCCTTGGCCTCTGGTTCCTTCTTGTGTCTCCCCGGTATCTTCTAGAGTGTTTTAGTCCACATTTTGGATCGAGTTACTTTACGGTCAAGTCTTGTCATCATATGGGATGTATATTCGGAACTTTCTCCATTCTTCTCTGTATTTATCTTTATGTCCCTCGAAAATATATATATCACCAAAGCTTGTGGAATTATGTTAGTTAAACCCCTAGACTTATGTTGATATTCATTTTAAGCCTTTATTTCATGTTAGTTGACTAGTAATATTATGCTATAACGGTGTTAACAATGGCCTCTTCCTCCGCGCCGCCTGCCATGCACTCCATCGGCTATCCGCCGACCGAAAAGCTAGGGTGAAGCAACTTCGAGATGTGGAAGGCCCAGGTCATGTCGGCGATCAACGGTGCGCAGATGGCGCACACCATCGATCCTGCGTCGCCGATCCCACCGAAGGAGATCGCCAAGTCCGCCGAGAAGCCAGACGAGAAGAGCCCCAATCTCGAGTACAAGGATTGGTTCGCCAAGGACCAAAGGTCCTAAACTTCATCCTCTCCTCCATCGGCAAGGAGATCATGTCCCAACTTCGGGAACTTCACCAAGACCGCCCACCGGAGCATGGACGGCGTCGAAAAATTCTTTTTTGCTTTCCCGGTCCGCGGCTTGCTGCGTGATTATCGTGTATATGGCGCTCGCGACGACTCGAGGAGGGGACCTCGATGGTCACCGAGTACTTCACCAAGATGAAGAATCTTGCGGACGAGATGGCGTCCCGCGAGAAAAAGCTTGACGACGAGGAGATCATCTCCTATATACTAGCGGGGCTTGATCTTGATTTCAACCCACCGGTGTCGGCCATTGCAGCAAGGGTGGAGCCCATTACGATGTCGAGCTCTTCTCCCGGATGATGAGCTTCGAACAACGTATGGATCTGTTTTCGGGCTCCAACTCGTCGACCAATGTTCTTTGCTCATGGAAATCGTGGTGGTGGCAACGGTGGTGGTCGTGGTCGTGGCAGCGGGGGCTTCAATGCTCCTGGTGGTCGTGGACGTGGCCGTGGCTCCAGCCTTCGAGCCTGGGCTCATATCCCAAATTTGTGTCAAGGAGGGGGCCACCCGGCACATCGCTGCTTCAAGCGTTTTGATGCCAATGTCAACCCCGGTGGCCAAGATAGGAACAAGGGGAACAAGTCTGCTTCATCAGCTATGTTGTATGGTGTTGACACCAACTGGTATGTTGACATAGGTGCAACTGACCATATCACGAGCGAGTTGGAGAAGCTCTCCATAAGGGGCAAGTACCATGGGAACGATCAAGTCTACACCGCCAAATGGATCGGGTATGAAAATTAGTCATGTTGGTCGTAGTTCGTTTCATACTCCCGATCGCAATCTTGTCCTTGATAAAATTCTTCATGTTCCCCAAGCAAACAAAAGTTTAGCTTCTGTCCATCGATTGACTGCTGATAATAATGTTTACATTGAATTTTTCCCTGGTCGTTTTCTTATTAAGGATCGGGACACGGAGATGGTTCTGCATGAAGGCCGATGTAGAGGCAACCTTTACCCCTTGACGTCCAAAGCCACACCACCAAATAAAGCCGTTCACGCGGCGTCAAGGTCTCCGAGTCTCGGTGGCAATGCTGCGCCTAGGGCATCTAGCATCGGCGGTTGTTCACCGATTCTCAATAAAAATTCTCTAGAGTTTTTCCCTCGAAATCGAATAAAGGGAGGGTATGTGGCGGCTTGTCGGCAAGGCAAGAGCCATCGGTTACCATACCCCAAGTCGTCAAGTGTGTCATCGAGTCCTTTAGAATTGATTTTTTTAGATGTCTGGGGGCCAGCACCCATGTCGGTTGGCAGAAACAATTTTTATGTCAGTTTTATCGATGATTTTAGTAAGTATACATGGATTTACTTGCTAAAGCATAAATCTGAAGTTTTTAAGTGCTTTCATGATTTCCAAAGTATGGTTGAACGATTGTTCAATAAGAAAATTGTTGCCGTCTTGATATGCGGGGAGGAGAGTACCAAAACTCGGTCCGTTCTTCCAACGTATTGGCATCGTGCACCAAGTTTTACGCCCCATATGCTCACCAAAAAAAAACGGTCTTTGCCGAACGCAAACATTGACACATTGTCGAAACCGCCTAACCTTGCTAGCACAAGCTTCAATGCCTCTAAAATTTTGGGATGAGGCCTTCCTCACAGCCACCTTTCTCATAAACCACATGCCTAGCAAAGTAATTCACAATCAAACACACCTTGAGCGCTTGTTTCTCCAACAACCAGATTATACAATGCTTCGCACCTTTGGTTGTGCGTGTTGGCCAAATCTTCGTCCCTATAACACAAAGAGACTCCAATACCGATCCAAACAATGTGTTTTCCTTGGCTATAGCCCTATGCATAAGGGTTTCAAGTGTCTAGAAGTAAACACGGGTCGAGTTTATGTTTCTCGAGATGTTGTCTTTGATGAGAATATTTTCCCATTTGCTAGCTTACATTCTAATGCCGGCGGTAGACTTCGATCTGAAAATAGATCTTCTACGATCACCTTCTTCCTTCACGCGATCTTAGGGGTGAAGCAAATTGTGATCCTTTACCTACTAATGCTACTAATGATCTTGTGGAAGAAAATGAGATTTCGGGTATTGAACAACATGGAGAAAATCGGCAAAGCGACAACGGTGCAATATTTGGATCCTGTCTCCTTGGTCGCAAACGGGGGCACCGATCCGGCGCCTGATCACGTGCGGGGCGTCAGGGCGAATCCGCCTCGAATCGGGTGCCGGATTAGTAGTCTCCGTCATCCTATCATCTGTCTCCCCCTCCGCGTGCGCCAAATGGCGCGTCGTCGCCCGCCCGGGGGGCAGCCGACACCGGTCGGCGGGGGGGCGCGAATCTTCTCGCCCGACCTGCGGCGCCGCGACCGGATCACACGGATCCGGTGCTCCGTCCACGACACCGGTGCCGATGGCTCCGGATCTTCTCTGCCGACGCGTCGCATGTGCCGATGCTGCGCTGCACTTGTTTTTAGGCCTATCACTCGGAGGATTTGGACATACCCACTCTTGTTCATGTCCAAATCTAATTATATATATTATCGAATCCTCACCCTCCCCATTTCCACTCATATATAATTAATTTTGTACTTGATACTATGTATATCTAATGGATAAATAGTTTAACCCCCACAAATCTTGTGCGGGCGAGAAAAGAAAAGGTAAAGCGCCCGCGTGGCGACTCCGTGGCGACCAGCGCCGCCGCCGCCGGCCGGCTACCACGCCGCCCCCACCCTCGGCCAGCCCGGCCCGCCACCCCGGCCCGGCGTCCACCCTCCCGCGCGGTCCCTCTAGTGGTTTCCCCTCCTATCTCCCCTCCCGTCACTCCGCATTTCCAGATCGAGTGCCGCCATTCCCCCCCCGTCCAACTTCAGCTCCCGGCCAATGGAGGGGCGGCTCCCCCCTCGTCGGTCTTGGGCGGACTTCGCGACGAGGATCTACCTTCGGCCGAGTGAGCTGGTGGCCAGACGCGCGACTCCCCGCTTTCGGGATGTTCCTGCCCGCGGTCCCGAAGATCGCGTGTCTCTCGATGACTTGGAGGATTTCTCGGGCGAGTCGCCGTCCCCGACCGGGGGAAGGGGAAGAGGCGTCAAGCGAGCGCCGCCATAGGAAGAGGAAGAAGAAGGTGTGTGCGGCGCGGTGGAGCCCCGCCTGTCCCGGTTCAGCTCGGGAAGGCTTCATGGCGGCCGCGCGGCGCCTACCGCCCCAAATCTGTTCATTGCCCGGCGTGGTCGGCGCTTCGGTGCCGGTGGGCGGGATGCTCGACGCCCGGGCTTCTACGTGCACACCGCCGCGCCGCGTTGGCCGCCGGATGAGGATGGCTTCTACTTGCTTGCCGGTCGCCGTGCCCGGCCGTTCTCCCCGGATCCCCCGTGTCCCCCATTGGCTGCGGGGCCTACGCGTCAGTGCCTATCGAGGTCGCATGTCATCGCGGACTACACTCCCCGGCTGCCGCTACAAGCTAACGGGGAGGAAGGCCACCGCGGCTGCGTGTACCAACCCGCCCATTGCCCTCATTGCCTTGCGGCTCTCCGGGCTCGGCGGCCCTTGCGGTCGCCGGCGGGTCTTTCCGTTGAGAACCGTCGTGTGACTCGAGGCGGCGCTCAAGCTCCGGGGACACGGGCTCTGGCCGCTCTCGGCGCACCACCGCCCCGACATCCCCACACCCGCCCCTTCACGGCCCAGCCCGTAAATCGGTGGCTGTGGATGTCGAGGCACCGCGGTCCGGGGGCGGGCGCCACCGTCTCGTTGTCGTCGTGCCTCGCTTGGCTGAGGTTCGGGCGGCGAGGACGCGCTGAGATGCTCGTGGCGGCGATTGGTGGCACAAGACTGGCGATCTCTGTCCCGGACAATGTACCGGCACTGTATGATCGCCGACATCTCTCGTAATGATGTGCACGTTCTCGCCCCACGAACACCCGCATAACTTCATTGCTCGTTTTTCGGTGGCGGGGCGGGCCAGGCGAGGGTGTCGCCTCGCTCACGGGGTTACCTTTCCCCCATTATGCAGGCCCATGGTGATGTCACATGGTGGCCAACTCTGATATCTTCCGCTACAAGGTCCTGGTGGCCCTCTCTCATGTTCCTCTGCACGCAAGGAACACCCGGGCGGCTCACCTCGTGCTTGGGCCGGATGCACGGATGTAAGGATTACACACCCGGTGGGGGCGCCTCCTTTGGGATGATGGGCGTGAGATGTTTGTTTCTGGCGTGGTGCGCCACCCTACTTGCATCAAGAGAGAGCGAGACCATTCTAATTCACGAGCCACGTCCGTTTGATGAAGAACCTCGAGAATGAGCTCCGGGGCCTTACTTATGTTATCGGGACTCGCATCGTGGCATTTGAAGATTGGAATAAGCCTCTGTTGACGGTAACCAACGACATATTTTTCCCCTTGCCAACTTACTACCATAAAGGGAGTAAAATTAAACCTTTTATACTCATATGCATTTACCACTAATAAATTCCACTTGTAGTGCCTTGTATTTTATTTTGCAGATTTATAATAAAAGCAAGTGGAAAATGTCGACCAAAAGTACGCCTTCCGAAAGCGCATTATTGCAAAATCAAGCCCGAGGAGCAAATCGACCCAAAACATCAAATGCGGGCCGAGCAAAGCCCGCCCACAACTTTTCGGGCGAAAAGCGACACCCCGCCAAGACCGGGCGGGCCGAGCCTGGGGGGTGCTTGTACGCACCGGTAGTGCGGCCGCACCCTCCCGAGCGATTCGGCCCGCCCTCGGGGAGGCGGTTCGTGCACCTTCCAAGCGGGGTTTCCCGCCCTTGGTCCGTCGGTTTGCGCCCGCGGATGGAAGGTTTTCAGTCGGTTTTGGTGTATTTTAGCATTTAGGCCCCTCCTCCAAGTGTATAAGTAGACCCCCTCTCTCCCTCTCTCAACACACACCACTTGGAGTCTAGCAAACCAGCAATCTCTCTCTCTCTACCACCTCTACCTCTCTCTCTTCTTCTACTTCCTCTTTCTTCTTCTTCTTCTTTCTTCTTCTTCTTTCTTGGTTAGTACTTGGAGTAGAAGAGCTACAAGGAGGGCTTGTCTCCTAGAAGAAGGTGCTTTGGTAATATATCTTCTCAATGGAGCATTCTTCTATTTACAAGTCCTATTTCTATGTTCTTGGCCTAACTTATGAACTAGAGTATAGTCTTGTTCATGTTCTTGTGTTGGTATATGAACTAGCATATAGTTTACATATCATAATCTTGACATGTTCATTACATTTCTTCATCGATCATCATATGCCTAACTTGATTAGAGGTGGGATATCGGTTCGTTGTTCCTTCGGGTTTGCTCTTGTTCTAGTCCGTCCATTCGACGAGTGGGGATCCTGGGGGGACAAGAGTAGTGCTCTAATATGCGGGCATGGTGCCCGGGTATTCGACACCTGGGATATGAGGGCATGCCATGGTTGAGGGGGTAGGCGGCTTGGTCGTGACAAGCCTTGACCGTCCCTTGAAATCCCCCCCCACGTTCGTATGTTACGTAGGGAGTTCGTAAATGCTTCCTATCGGGCCGTATGGTATCCGAGTGTCTCCCCGTTATCCTAGACCTAACCACGACTAAATCGGTTTGCATATGATCCTAACTATTCATTTGTATGGCCATGACTAGATACATTAGAATTACTCCATTAGGTTATTCATTTATTCTTTATCTATTTTTCTTTATCCTTTTCTTTGGTGGATTCTTAAGTGTGTGTCACACTATCCATGAACCGTTATTGCTTACCCCTGTTATGAACATTTTGGTATAAGCAAACACATGTTCCTCTATTCGGATGCCATGCTAATTTATTAATCACATGCCTTCCTTTGGGAAAATATAAATAACGATACCCCGAATATTTCGGGTGAAATGCTACAACGATAGATCCGTGCGCTTTGCGGATGAAATATCTATGACGACAAGATCTATCCCGTTGATAGTCTCATTTCGGATCACCGACATGGTGGTTCACTTGGGAATGTCGGCGGCGCATTTCGGCGGCTTTTATCGGGATGGGTTTTATACTGTTTCCTTTGATTGCGTTAAGAAATGCCAACAGCCTCCAACACCTCGATGGTGGGGGTGACCATGGCGCAGTGGTGGCCATGGAACGGACGGGCCCGGTTGATCCCTACCCCCGAGTTCATGCCATCGCCCAGCGCAGAACAATGAAGACGACACTTACGGGAGCTCCATTGAATCTTATCCTGGACTACGGCACCGTGCGGCACTATAGTCTATTGTTGTTGGGGAGGTTGCCTGCCCGCTAACAGGGGAGCCCGGTGAGGATCCTGAGGTGAGCATCCCGGTTGAGGCCCCTGCTAGCCGGTGGCGCCGGCGTCGGTGTCGGATGGCGTCCTCACGTGTGCCCGACTACTCCCGCCCGGAAGGTGGCCCCCTTTCGTTACCCCCTCCGCGGTCCATCAAGCGTGGCCGGTGCTCACCTTGCCTTGGGGTGGTGGGGAGCTTTCTTTGCATCGCCCAATCGCTACATGATGGTCGTTCCACTGAAGCCCCCCTCCTGACTAACATGTTGTTCTTGACATGATCATGACACATGAACTAGTCTATAGTTTCTATGTTGTGATATCGTCATATAGAACTTTATGCTTAAACCATTCATGCAATATAATTGAGTAGTGTCGGGATTGTCTTTGAATGGCGGTTCGTTGTGTCCTTCGGGCTTGCTCGTGTCCTATTCCGTCCATCCATAGGGTGGGGACCATGGGGACATGAGTAGTGTCTAGTATGCGGGGCGTGGTGTCCGGATGCCGGGTATGCTTGAATATGACGGCATTCCACGGTTGAGGGGGTAGGCGGCAGAGTTGTGACGACCGTCCGTCCTTTGTAATCCCCCACGTTCGGTATGTTGTGTAGGAGTCTAAAGTGCCTTTTTATTGGGCGGTATGCTCGGGAAGGTCTCCCCGTCCATTTCATTCTCGGCTCCGACCTCCTACTCATGCGTGTTACGACTATCAAGCGGTTCTATGCACGACCATGACTAGAATATGTATGCTCCACTTAGGACTTTCTTTATTCCTTATTTATCTTTATCCTTGAGTTTGGCTTGAGTGAGTGTGTCAAGTTATCCCTTTACCGTTCCCTTATATCCCTATTATGAGCATTGGTCCATTACGGTCATGTTATCTTGTTCATATCTCTATTAGATCCTTTTCCACCATGCCTTCCTTTGGGAAAATATAAATAACGATACCACTGAATATCTCTGGGTGAAATGCTACAATGATAGATCCGTGCGCTTGTGGATGAATATCTTATTTGGCAAGATCTATCACCGTTGATGTACCTAGTGTTATCACCGACACGGTGGTTTCACTTGGGAATGTCAACGGCGCATTTCTGGCGCCGTTATTAGAGATGGGATCTAAACCTGTTTCTAGTGATTGCGCTTAAGAAATGCAATAGCTGCTCAAGTTTCGCGTCCTTGGTTTGGCCTCGCTATCGTGCACCATTGCCAGACAACGGGCGCGCACTACCTTCCTGGCTGAGGGGGATGCCAAGACCCGGTATTATCACCTCCAGGCCTGCCATCGAAGACGACACAATGTAATTGAATCCCTGCATGTTTCTGGCGACCAGTTGGTCACCGACAACTCGATGGCTGCGACGCTTTACGATTATTATAATGGTGTTCTGGGGACGAATTGCCTTGCGATCTTTCGCCTTCGCTGCCGCAACTGCCGCCTCCCCCTGCACGGATGTGCCCTCCGGCGGCTCCACCGCCTCCCACACACCCTGATCCTCCATGATGGCTTGGACACGAATGCACCAACTAGTGTAGTTGGTGTGCGACGGCGTAGGATACTTGATCCGGCCGCCACCGTCGCCCCCTCAAGCGTCCGCGATCGCCCATTCTTTGGCGGGTGGTTACTCGGCGCGGCATGCTCGTGATCTATGGCTCTGATACCAAATGTTGGAGATAGATCGACGATCACAAGCACATGAACACGGTGGCTAATCCTAGGAACGAAGATCACACTCAAATCGGATGAACACAGCGAGAATTGGGATGAACACTCCGGCGATAGGGAGGCGGTGCCCTTCACCAGCGATGGTGTGCGATACAAATGAAATTACAACCCGACTAGAGGAGTTAACACCCTCCTCAAACATCCATCTACTTATACCAGTAGACTAAACACACGCTTAACACTAAGAAAAGCAAGTTACACACGGATACATGTTGGCTAAAACAAATTGCCGCTTGCACTCGACGTCGTGGGCGCGTCCACCCGTGTCCACCACCTCACCGTCAGTTTCCCGCCAACGTTCGAATTCAAATTCTACTGGGCTTCCTGCCAAACCGGCTCCACCTTAGCATCCTCCATGCTCCCGAACATCGAGCTTACACTAACATTTTCTGGAGCTCAGTCTACCGCGGCGGCGGTCCAGGAGCGAGCTGCCCGGTTTGAGGATGCCGCAGTGCGAATCTCCGATGCTGAGGCGCGGGTGACCCGCGAGGCCCACGAGGTGACCGACTCCAAGATCGCTGAGCTCGAGAAGGCTTTGGCCAATCAGGGAGCCAAGCTATGTGGTGAGTCGGCCTTCCTTCTGCCATTCTCTTATTGTTATGATGATGGTGGCTAGAGGGTTGATGGCTTTCGGTTGTGTGGCAGAATATGATAAGCAGAACTCCGAGGACTAGGCCGCTCTGCGAACCTCGAAGCTTAAATGCCGGGAATTAGAGCTAGAGGGGACCCAAAAGTCCCAAAATATCGAGAGCCTGAGTTCCGAGCTGGAAGGTAAGCTTTTGTCCTGGCTTGGTTCTGATGTCTCTCGGGGTTTTTGTAGGTTTGAATGATGGTTAGGGTGCCTCTTCTGTGCAGTGGTGAAGAAAGAGGGCCAGGAGCGGGAGCATTGCCTCTCGGATGCCAACAAGTGCTGTCAGGAGGCAGCGCGCTTGACCTAGGTCTTCAATTTGGAAAGGCAAGACCTTCATGCGGTCATCCGTGCGGTGTGCGATCGGCTCGAGGTCGCACAACTCCCGTGAGCGACCCACGTCGGCTCTTTCTCGATACCCCGAGAGATCGAAGGAACTGGCCTTGGTCCATGCGGGCCGTATTGCTGAAAAGATGATAGGGGTGATGCTCGCGCACTACCCCAACTTGGAGAAGGATCCGGTCGGCAGCGGGTGGCCACCCAATCTCCTAGACGAGTTGAATGAGCGATATGAGGCCGATGCTGTCCCGTTAGTGCGGAGGATGGTGGCCAATGCTGCCACCGAGCTCGGGCTCGTGGACGAGGAAGAGGAGGACCCTGAAGATGTTGCTCCCGATGCCGCCGAGGGACAAGGATCCGATGTTGGAGACGAGGACCCTCCTGCGTAAGCCGTGGGGCATGCTTGTTTTCTTTGTTGCTGAACATTCCGTCCCCGAGGTCGGGGAAGGTGTACACACACTTTTGTTGCTTGCCTATGAGTTGTCTTCTATCTTCCTCCTTTTTCCTGAGGTTGTGTCATGTCACGATCTGGAGGGTCAAAAGTACTTGGTCGGTAGTCTCAACTCTTTTAACAGCAGGGGTGTGAAAAGGCTGTTTTTTCAGGAAAAAAATGATATCGAAAAAACACGAGAGGTGCGTTCCTCATCCTCTGTAGCCCCCGAGCAAGGGTCAACCTTGCTTTCGATCGCTCGATGCCTTTGACACAAGAGTTCTTTTTTTTTGTACCGAACCATGCGACTTTTTCATTAGGTTTTGACAAGGATTTTACATGGTGCGGCTATGGATAAAGCGACATGGTTGACGTCTCCCTTGATATGTTGCTTATCTTGGGGGTCCCCGCGTGAGGATATCGAAGTTGGTGCGGGGTGAGCCGTCGAGCTTGCCTTTCTTACTTAAGGTCGGCGCTGACGGCAGCGCCCTCCCTCGTGGTCGGCCGTTGTCTTGTCGGCGTCCTCTGCGGGCTTGGAAGGGCCCGCGGCTTCTTCCTTCTTTGTTTCTGCGATGCCACCCGGCTTGCGCCCAGGCGAAGAGGTCAGCCGCCAGCTGCTCAGACTCGATGAGGGCAGCGGCGTACTGGACGCATTCTTCTTCGCATCGGAGAGCTTGCTCGAAGGTGGAGTTGATGGTGATGACCCCCTTTGGACCGGGGATCTTGTGCTTGAGGTAGGTGTAGTTGAGGGCGGCCATGAACTTCGCGTAGCATGGCCGACCCTAGCGGGGCGTGGTAGGTCCCTCCCAATGGAACTACCTCAAAGGTGAGCGTTTCCTTACGGAAATTGCTTGGCATGCCGAAAGTGACGGGCAGGTCGATCTGCCCGAGAGGAATCGCCTGCTTCCCTGGGACGACTCCATGGATGGGTGACTTAGAGGGTCGCAGTCGAGCTCACGGAACCCCCTTGGCGTCGAGGGTCTTGGCGTAGAAGATTGAGGTCACCGCCCCCATCCATGAGCACCTTGCCGAGCCGCTTGGTGCCACGATTGGGGCGGCGGCCAGTGGATACCTCCCGGGCTGCGCGGCGCGTAGATAGGGTGGTTGGCCTTATCAAAGGTGATCGGCGCTTCTGACGACTTGAGGTAGGTAGGAACCGCCTTCTCGGTGAAGAGGACCTCACGGTGCACTAGCTTCTGCCGGCGCTTGGACTCATATCTTTGCGGGCCCACGAAGATCATATGGATGGTCCGTCTTCACGGTGGCGGCGTCGGCGTCGCCGTCGTTGTTAACCTCGTCGGCCTTCTTTTCTCCCTTTCCACATGCAGCCCGCCAAGGAAGTTCTTTAGGAGCTTACAATCGCGAGAGGTTGTGCTTGACGGGGCCCTCGTGGTTGGTGCGGGGAGAGTCAAGGAGCTTTCAAAGTGGTCTTTTTGGGGTCTCGGCGCCTTGCCACCTTCCTTCTTCTTCTCGGGCGCGGCAACCATGTCGAACTTCGTGGCGCTGCTTGTTCTTCTTCTTGTGTCGTGAGGATGAAGGTTCGCCTCCGGCCCGAGTCCTTCTCCTTGCCCTTCTTTGCCATCTTTGTTGATGATGGCTGCCACGGCTTCTTCGCCCGGTGGCATGGTTGGTGGAGAGGTCAAGGAGTTCTTTTTGCGGACTTGGGCTGTCGGTGGCCCAACTTGTGATGAGCCGACCAATTTATAAGAAATCAAGTATAATTCGCAATTACCGAAGCAATCGCGATCTACACTTGAGTCCATATAAACCCGGTATTCGAAATCTCGAGTGATTTCAAACTCATCAACAATACAACCAAGATCGTTGAGATCGATAGTTCCAATCCCGCGGTATCTCAAACCAAATTCAATATATACTAATCGAGTCGCGATGTACACATTTATTTTAAAAGTAGTTCGAGTGCGGAAGCAATAGCTTTCGAAAACAAAATAGTTGTACAGCGGAAATAAAATAAGATAGTGCCAATAATATGTCACCCCTGTAATAGCAAGAGACAGGGAATTATGGAGACTGCCATGCCCTAGGCATTATTCTTCAACCACAGCACATCACCACTGGCTAGAAACATGCTAGACGGAGTCACCTGCAACATCGGGAATTAACCCGTGAGTACTCAATTGTACTCCACAAGACTTACCCATCTTAAACCAGAAAATAAGGAAAAAGACTCCAAGGATTATGCTTGGCTTTATCTGGAGCTGGCTGACTCACATTTATTTGCAGAAATAAAGTTGATTAATGCACCTACACATACTACTCAGGTTCTTTCAAGTTAAAAGGTTATTATTATATACATAACCATAAGTCCTGTATAGTCAAGATTAAAACATATGCTCAGTGATATATATATAACGGTATAAGTAACTGGATCAACATTTTAACATCAGCAACATGAATAAGAATAACCATTATTGTGATATTAGACTATGATGCCATGGAAACATCCCAGGACGTCATGCTGCCGAATGACACATGCGATAGTCCACTAGACGTTATGCGATAGTCCACTGGACAGCATGGGAGAGCCCTAAAGGCACATGAGGACCGATATGTACGATAAGTTTCCCCTCTTAATAGTATGGCTTATCGATCCTATAACCACTCACACCCTCTATGGTGTCTTGAGTGTGAAATCAAAAGCCCTATGGTTATACCTTTGCCTTGGGGTCAAATAATCTCCGAAACTCCACCAAGTTGCATGCTTGATCATCTTTTGGATCACCTTGAACCATCCTCCATGATCACAATGCACCAACTTCGGCACGACCAATCTCCAATCTAGTCAAACACTTAGCATCGAGAGAGATTAGTCCTTAGGTGTCACTAATTAGCCAAAACCAAACAAGAGATCTTCAATCTCCCCTTTTTGGTAATTGGTGACAACCCGCATAAAAGGTTTTATGATTAATGTTTTTTGAACATATCATGGTTGTCCAAGCATTTTGCTTACAATCATAGGATTGGACAATCATCATAGTTCGGTTTTGGCAGCATGAGCTCCCCCTACATGTATGCCACGAGTTTGGAACGAAGCATTGCATACATGTATGAATATTGAAATTGAGGGTGAGCTATGTTACCAAAATGATGCTTAAGGTGAAAGAAATGGACCTTTGAAGCGTGATACCAATCGGTGTTGTGCCATTTTCACCATACAAGCATCAAGGTAACTAGATTTTCATCAAAACTCAAAGTACCACGTGAGATCACATTATAAGCAAGGTACTTGAATTAAGAGCGGAATTTAGAAAATCTAGCTAGCTCTATGCATGCTAGTTATTCAACCACTTGTAAAGCAACTTGTGAATCACTAAACTAGCATACACCACACAAGCATGTATATGGAAATTTAAATTCATGTGCAATGAGCAAGTCATATGTTAGTGCACAATCAAATGCAACAAATTGTTTATGAGCTTGCTCCCCCGCTTGTGTGAACCACTTGAAAGATTTCCAAAAACATGTAAATTTTTTTTAAATTTTCAAAACCTTTCATGCACTAATCTCTGTTATCAAAAACATGTAGAATGTATGGAATTCACATACGATTTATACATTTATCTTTTGTTTTTTGTGTGGTGTCAAGTGGATTGATACCAAACCTTTGAACAAGAATAGAATTCACATAATTTCAAGAGTTTTCTTTTCATCACTCTATCGGAGTTGAACCGGATTATATATATCCTTATAAAACACATAAGCTGTTGCTCGATAATTGTTACACAACATCATTACATCGGTACTTCACTACAACACTAAGTACAACAATTCCAACACAAACAAAGACCAAATTCATTTTCCACAACACATGATCCAATTTCTTCTCCGGGTCCTTCATCCCTCATCATTTGCGGTTTCACTTCCCTCTGTTCCTTCTTCCGGATCCTCAAGATCCACGGACATGAGGATAACCACCTTCTTATCAATCAACTCATCTAAGTACTCCTTTTTGGAACTTATAGTAGCCACATAATTTGGGATTCTACAAACGGTTCGAACAACAACGGTGAATTAACACAAAGATTATGCAAGTGGTAAACCACGATTACAAAGACAACTTCACTTACCCCATTCCTCGGGCACTTGAAAAAGCTTACGCCCTTGTTTGGAGTATCGACTTGGCCTTGGCTCGATCCACCGACCTAGGTTGCAATCGGGACACTTAACCGAGGGCAGCCCGGTTTAAGTGACCTACCGGATATGCTACGGCATGCGCCGCGGCTAGGCCCGATGGCTCGTTCCTCCCTCCTCGGCCCTCTCCCCCTTTGGGCCGAGACATCCTTGTGCGCCATACCTAACGAATGCGCCAGCGTCGTGCGACGAGCAAGAGACGGCGGGCGGCGGTGGGAAGGATTAGACTGGATGAGTCGGGCTAGTAGGGTTTAGGATATATAGGGTGGTGGGCCTTGTATATATCATCTCACCTCCTATAGGAATATATGTTCAAAACAATTTCGTTGTTCCTCATGTCCAATAGTTTTCGATGCCGCGGTGGTATAGCAGACTTGATGTCAACTAAAAATTGTAAGTGTCGATTCCTATCTAGCTAGGTAGCATTTTTGAGTTTTTTTATTTTCTTTTTTGTTCATTTTGTAACGAATTAACTTTGAATACAACATGATCTCAAATCAGAAAAATTGTAAGCATGAATGTAGAACTCAAAGATTTATTATTGAGTTGATCTCTTTATTTCTTTCTTGTCGCAAATTTGTTCCAATGTAATCGCTAGTGTAAGATCCAAAGTAGAAGTAGGGATGGTGATCCGGGTAATACTCGTGTTACCAATCGACCATAGTTTGTAACACTCTTTTCGCTTAATGAAAAATGCGCCTAGGCGTGCTCTTGAAAAAAAAAAATCATTTGTGATATACCGGTGCGAAGTGGACACGGGAAACATTAAATTTCTAAACATTCATTTTGCCATCACTTTGCATATATAAGATATTAATTTCATTGGACACAAATCAAATCAAATCGAAAACTATGACACATGGCAGATTAGATAAGCATCACAGCATTTAGGTTCTAATTAACATCCATCAGCAAGTGAGACTCAAGTTCGTACATCCATCATTCACCAACCACTTCCCAGATCCTAATTAACTTACTACAGAACAGCACCACATTGTTGCACACATATTTATATATATTTAAATTACGCACATAAAGATCCACATTTCAGGTTCCAAACACCTGCGGTCAAGACAATCGATTCGGTTGACTAACACTTTCGATTCACAAAATCTAAGCCCCTGGCGAGTTCCTCACAAATTTCATCACGCAAAATTTCTTCATCCTTCCACCAACATACTTGTCGAACATGTCCAACATGTAGCACATGTAGTCACCGATATCAAGCTTTGCGAACTTGTACGCAATACTTGACAGGGGATCAATAGACTTTGAAGAATCATCATCGTCACTTGATGTTACTTTTACGTGAGAGTAGAACATAAAATATCAATAGACTGAACATACAATACCAAACTTCAGAAATTAAAGTTCAGGGGTAATTCTATTATAGTACTGTAAAACCAAAGCAATTGATGCCCCTATGTGGCATGACTTGCTAAAAGTCAGAGATATATATCACTTGTGTCTCCTCAGGATGTGGTTAGTACGTAGATGATTAATTGGAGGACCCAGTGGATAAATCTTGCTACAAAAGTGCTGAATTTAAGCCATTTCTAATTAATGTACTAAACATTGAAACTTTATATGAGCACAACCATTAGAATGGTACTAAACATTTCTGTCATTTGTCACTTGATGTTTCATACACTTTACGTGAGAGAGTAGAACATAAAATATCATTAGGCATGCAATACCAAACTTGAGAAATTAAAGTTCGGGGGTAATGGTACAAGGTTTCAAAGTTATTGATATTTTCAAAGTATAGTTAAAAGTTACCAAGGCATCACATAAGTTTCTGAATTTCTATTTCTGGAAACATCCTATTCATTGAGAAATTAAATAAACCTGAGCACAACAAATTGTTAGGATGCTCTGTAATGCACCATAAGTCAAATGGTCATCATATTTCACAAACATTTAGGAGGTTCCTCTGTTTTTTTATACAGAGGGGTGACTAAACACTTATGAAATAGGAACATATATAAGATCATCAAAAATAATCATCACTAGGAATCATATGTATCAGTAATGCAAGTAATCATCACAAGGACTCATATATATCAGAAATTGAAGTCTGGTTCATCAACTAACCATCACTAGAAATCATATATATCAGTAATGGAGGTCTGGTTCAACAACTAACCATCACTAACTGAAAACCCTAACCAAAACCCTAAGCAAGTCTGAAATCTCACCTGCTTCTTCTTCCTGCCCTTTGTCGAGGAAGACCCTTTCTTCCCCTGCTTGCCGGCGGGCGTGGTCTTCTTCTTCTTGGCTTGGCGCGGCTGCCCGTTTCCCCTTGTCGGCGGCGACCGGCTCCGGGGTCTTCTTGGCCGCGGATGCCCGAACGCCGGAGGTCAACCTCAACGTGTCCTTCCTTGTCTCCTTGAGCTCAATGGCCGACGGATTGATGTCCTCCTCCTCGTCATGCTCGGGGGTTGCGCGCTCCTGACCTGCAGCCCCGCGCGCAAGCCTTCTGCGCTTGTTCCGGGGTTGCGCGCTCGCCCGGACGAATCTTTGCGCTGCTTTCGGCTGGTCGGCGCCGCCCGCTTTCAGTCGCCCTTAACGCGCGCCGCCCAGAACCATCGCCGCCGCCCGATGAGGGTTTTTTGAGATGGGGAGATGGGGAGATGAGGGGAAAGATATTGATTTGGGGAAAAGGACGGAGAAGGGCCTGGTTGAAGGGATTTATATCCATCTAACTAGTCCTCGAAATGTTTAAAGACAACCTTACCTGAGTTGTATTAAGATCCTTCAAATACCGTAGTGGTGGATTGTGCTTTGTTTGAACCTGAGCTTGAGTGTTCGAATCCTGTTGGGCTTGAATTTTTTTGTTTACTATTTAAATGTGTCCCTTGCTAGTATGATACTTTTTATTTCAATTTTTTATTGATCTGTGTAAAATTTGATTTTCTTTTTTAAATTTGTAAAATTTGATTTAAATTTGATATTTGTTCTAGTGATTAGTTAAATAACCTAGTGGTGGAAGGAGCTTTGTTTGAACCTGAGCTCGAGTGTTCAAATCTTGATGGGTTCAAGTTTTTTGTTTATTATTTAAATTCGTCCCTTGTTCAAAGTTTTTTGTTCATTATTTAAATGCGTCCCTTGCTAGTATGATACTTTTTCTTTCACATTTTTATTGATCTGTGTAATATTTGATTTTCCTTTTTAAAATTTGGTATCCATATGTTACTGCAATTATTTTTAATTCTACCTCATTTTTAATTTGTTATCCCTATGTTACCACTATTTGGTTTGTAATCATGACAAAAAAAGTGTAATTATGGGTGTTGTTTATTTTTTAAAATAAGACAACTACATTTATTTTTTCGTTTAGCAAAACTTGATGTCAACTGGAGCAAACAGGCATGTTATCAGAAAAATAAAAAGACAAACAATTGTTGTGCCCTCAAATAAAAAAGAACCAGTGACTATGACATATGGTGATTAGTTAGGACGGTATTTGTTCTAGGGCCATCCTGCTTCTCCTTCTTTAGCTCCTCAATGTCCTACTTCTTCTTCTTTACCAGTTGGTTCAGCTGAAGCTGCAGCTTTTTGATCCACTTGTCCTTCTTCTCGATCAAGTCTTTCTGCTGCTCCAACTTCGCATTAAGACAACCAATGCAATTCTGCGAAGAGAAGCCAACAAGTGTGTTAGTTATGGACAAACACAACAATTGCAGATAATATGCACAAAGAGCAAAACATATATATGCCAACAAGTGTGTCATTTATAGACAAACACAACTGTTAATGGACAGCATAAAAACTCATAATGGGCTGTAAAACAGAGATCAATATATGCCAACAAGTCCCATGCTGTGCTGTTAAAACAGAACTTACAGTTAACGTGACCAATTATTAGTAGAGGCTGGAACTTTTGTTCCATTATCAAAAAAAAAAAAACTTGATCAATTATTGTCGAACCAGTTCTGAGACTTAGGTCCTATGCTCTCTAAAAAGTTGATAATTTAACTTTCAGTGTTATCGGTTATTACTAGTACAACTTCCTCAGAAAACAAACAACCCACGCTCCAGGATATATATTATTTGATTTTCATATCTCAAATCCTGTACATGGAGAGCTCGGGAATCTCACCTCGGGGTTGTGCTGTTCTTCCCCTGTTGCCGATACGAATTCATAAGAGACCGTCCGTTCGGAGGATCCGGAGTCCTCGGTATTGAGAGAAGGAAGTCCCCTCCATTCTGAGGGTTCAGAGAGAACAAACAACCCACGCCTGGAAGAACTCCGGGCCTGGACGGCGCCTTGGGGAGTACGCTGCTCCGCCGAGGCACGACTCCGGGTCTGAACGCCGCCCTCAAGACGACTGGTTCCCGGCGAGGCAGGACTCTGGGCCTGGACGGCGCCCTGTGGATTACGCTGCACCGCCGCGGCACGACTCCGGGTCTGAACGCCGCCCTCAAGACGACTGGTTCCCGGCGAGGCTGGACTCTGGGCCTGCACGGCGCCGCGGAGTACGCTGTTGACCGCCGTGGCACGACTCAGGTCCGAACCCCGCCCTCAAGACGACTGGTTCCCGTAATCTTGTATGCAATCAAAAATTACAGAGCATAAAATTGCCAATGATTTAAACAAATGAAAGGAAATTGATTTCAGTAACATACAGGAGAATTCTGGCTTTAAAACATTTGTATCATTTACGATCAATACAGAAACTATAACACAAAGAATTGAAAATTTAAGTATTTGAAGATGCAAACTTTATGCCCGAACAAAATAGAAAATAGTAATTGCGGGTGCAATTTGGTTATCCACATGACACGATTACTCATGTCATCTATCTTTTTTGTTGCTTAGTACATTACATTTCATGAAGGAAACCACAAATTTCACAAAACCAAAATTACACAAAGGGCCTTCTAATCATCCTAAATGTCATCACAAACTACATCAAATTGTCCAAAGTGTGTAGAATGCTTCAGAAATTAAAGTTCAGGGGTAATTCTATTATAGTACTGTAAAACCAAAGCAATCTGATGCCCCTATATATGTGGCATGACTTGCTAAAAGACAGAGATATATATCACTTGTGTCTCCTCAGGATGTGGTTAGTACGTAGATGATTAATTGGAGGACCCAGTGGATAAATCTTGCTACAAAAGTGCTGAATATTCAGTTAAGCCATTTCTAATTAATGTACTAAACTACATCAAATTGTCCAAAGTGTGTAGAATTCAGCATACAATTGAATAACCTAGTTGAAATTGAAACAACATATTTCTATCTGTGAGTGCATATGCATGATCAAACACAAGCAAGCTAGCTAGTAGAAAATCTGCAAAAAACCCCCACCCATTGGAAAAAAAATCCCACCCAAAAAACCCTAACCTCACCTTGTAGAAGCCGACGCCCCCACGATCCCCGCCCGCCGCGGACTTCCTAGGACGAAGAACCCTTGGGGTGGAGACGACGGCGGCGGGGGACTCCTGCCCAGCCAGCAAGTTGCCGTCGCCGGCCCGGGAAAACTTCCCGGTCTTCTTGTAGCGGTTGTGGCGGCTTGCGCGTTTGGACTGGGCAGGGTTCTTCTTCCCAGCCGTAGCCATTGACCGGCGGCGTCGTCAGCGGCGGCGGCGGGCGAGGTCTAGGCGGTTGTTGAAGCGGCGGCGGTGGTCGAAGCGGACCAGTGGCAGATGGGTTAGGAAATGAAATTTGTGCGCGGGGATTAGCTAAAATGACGATTAAGGTGAGGTTTTGTTGGCGGGCGGCGGCGGGTTAAATGAAATTTGTGCGCGGATTAGCTAAAATGACGATTAAGGTGAGGTTTTGTTGGCGGGCGGCGGCGGGTTAAATGAAATTTGGGCGCGGATTAGCTAAAATGGTGAGGTTTTGTTGGCGGGCAGCGGCGGGTTAAAAGAATTGATTAAATATATTATAAGTCTCAAACAATCTCAAACATCTTAATAGCACAATGGTAATAGTCTTTGTGTTGGAGTTGTTGCTCTTGGGTTCAAAACCTAAGGGCAGTTTATTTTTATTTATTTTGCCATCATTAATGTTCTTTTTTTTTTTTTTTTTTTTTTTTCTATTTTATTTTTTTTTTTTTTGTCACACTTTTTGTGTGTGAGCATGGCATATTTTGGCCCTCGGTTTGGTTCCATAGACACCCCAAGAAAGTTTGAGATGATTTTGAGAAAGTGTTACTATACATCCCACACAAGCATCAACATCTCTCACCTAGTGACTAGAACATGTGTGAGAGATGTAGGTCATTGTGAGGATGTGCAACAACACTTTCTCGATTCGACCAAAATTTTTTCTCAACAACATGCCCCACCAAAAGGAGGTGTCCATGCAAATTTTAAACATGATTTTTAACCTTGATTTTGGAATGTTAACATTTTTCTTGAGTAAATCAACAAATAATCACAATAATATGTAAACTTGCTCTAAAAATTGCACAAATCCCTGCAACACCATAGTTTGGTTCCATAGACACTCCAAAAAGTTTGAAATGATTTCGAAAAGTGGTACTACACATCTCAAACTAGCATGAACATCTCTCACCTCGTGACTAGAACGAGAGATGTGGGCCATTGTGAGGATGTGCAACAACACTTTCTCGAGAATCGACCAAAATTTTTTTTTGTCAACATGCTACTCCAAAAGGAGGTGTCCATGCAAAATTTTATATTTGTTTACCTTGATTTTGGAATTTTAACATTTTTTTTGAGTAAATCAACAAATAATCACAAAAATAGGTAAACTTGGTCTAAAAATTGCACAAATGCAACAAGTGATACACATTTAGGCTGACATTATATATCAAGAACATAACCATTCAATGAATGAGACAAATAGACATATGCATATATATATATATATATATATATATATATATATATATATATATATATATATATATATTATAACCAAGGTACATGGTTTAGAGTTTGAAGGAAAAGATAACACAAACCAGGTACAAGTACCATAACCTCCTCACAACGGTTATTGTCAAGCGTCATGACACATATTTGACCAAATGCTACTTCACTAGCTAAACCGATTAAATAAGTTCTTAAGTCGACATATTTGAAAACAACCAAAAGTTCTTGTCCAAAGATTTCTTCATCAAGATCCAATGAGACCAGGCCTAAACAAAAGGAACAAGTTCTTGTCCAAATCGACCTAATTATCTCTAAACATGTGGACATACTTGCGCTTGAGGAGGACACGAAGCTTCTCGGCCGCTCTCTTGATCTGTCAATTCACAAAGGGGCAAGTTAGCATATATATATAATTAAAATTTAGGAATCTTAAGTTAGGGGAGCAATATATCACCTCTCTCTTGGCGTCGGGATAGGATATTGTCCTGTCTCCTCGTCGCCGTCCTCCTCGTCATTGTGCTATGAAATATAATCTTATCATCGATTTGAAACACCTGACCGTGTTTAGGAGCCTTCATTAAGAAAAAAAAAAGTCAGCATTAGAATTGATTGCAAGTGGTAAATTAATACTAAATCTGTCCCAAAATTATTAGACGTTTTGGCTTGTATCAAACTATAATTAAACATGGATGATTGGAAGTGTTAAACTAATGTCAAACAATTTCATACTATATATAGACAACAATGAAATAATTAAACATGGATGATTGGAAGTGTTAAATTAATGTCAAACAGTTTTCATACTATATATAGTCCGGGATCCCAAGCAAGTAGCAATTAATTACCACTCACATAAGCGGTAGCATCATCATCACAGCCCTCCCAATGTGTGCTATCGGTATCTCTTGTTGGTGGGAAACAGAGTCACTAGTCAACATATATGCTTTAGTTACAATAAAACAAATTTTGTCCCCATGAGATTTTACCTAAAGTCGTTTTTATGGTGCAATAAAGCTTTGTTAGGCATTGATTATTTTTCCTAGCATTTTGACACATGATTTCTCAACATGATTGCAATTGCTAAATAACTCTCAATCAATTCAAATCAGACTTAGAATCAATTTCATTCAATATATAGTCAGTATTAAAATTAATCTTTGTAACTCATTATTATCTCTCCAAATCCAAAATAGAAGCAGAGTGCTAATAAAGCACTTTCCTAATCAATCATACACATGCCGGATGCTAATATACGCACATGAATGAAAATCAAAAATTCAATTCAATCTGCCAAAGACACCGTGCAACAAAAAATAGCACATATAAAATCCCATTTAATTCTAACCCTAACCTGATCCATGGGAAGCAACCTAGGGTGGCGTCGTGGAGCGACCGGTTCCTCTTCCTCCTGAATGCATTCGCACAGAAGAATCAAGAAAACAAACAAAAATCCAATCTACCATGAACACTAGCACAAGACACTAGAAAACCCTCTAACCTTTGCTCGTCAGGAAGATGAACCGCGTCGTGTGGCTCGAAGCCAGGAGGCACATTGGGAATCCCTTCTAGCAACTCTGGCGGAATGCGCCACCGGCGCCATGGCGACGTCGTCGTCCTCCTGGTCGAGCGCGTTCTTGGTCCCATCGGGCGGCGCGATTCTTTGGGTCGAGTGGCGCGGCACTCCAAGGGTCGAAACACTGCCGACCGACGAAAAAGGGGAAGGAGGGGGGGACGGGGAGTCAGGGACGAAGCTCATGGAGCGGCTCATGTCGCCGGCGCGCGGATGGATCAGAGGAAGCGGTGGAGGCGACGAGAACGAGGTGGGCAGCGCGGCCGGCAGATGGAGCCGATGGGACGGAATGGGGAGAGATGTGAAAGACCGAGAAACTTGCACTTGAAATCATAAGCTAGATTCACTAAATCGTGGCCCCACCATGATTGGACCGTGTCATAGAGTCAACCCCAAAAGATGGGTTGTTATTCCACTTTCTCTGAATTGGGTCAAACTTTTTGGTGGTGTTGTTGGAGCCAAAATATGTTGTTGTGTGTATCTGTGTAATTTTTAGACGATGTTTAGCTATTACTGTAATTATTTGTTCAGTTACTCAATAAAAAATATTAAAATACCAAAATGAAGGTTACAAAATCTAAAAACTTGCATGGACACCACCTTTTGGTGTAGCATGTTGACAAAAAAATTTGAGTTGATTCTGAGAAAGTGGTGATGCACATCCTTAGAAAGCCACACATCTCGACACATGTCCCTAGTCACTAGGTAAAGAGATGCTCGGGCTTGTGTGGGCTGTTATTCCACTTTCTCTGAATTGGGTCAAAGGGGTGTTCTTGGAGCAACATTATGGGGTGATCCGAATGTGAAAGACCGAATTACTTGCACTTGAAATCATAAGCTAGATTCACTAAATTGTGGGACCCACCATGATTGGACCGTGTCATAGAGTCAAAAAAAGATGGGGTTGTTATTCCACTTTCTCTGAATTGGGTCAAACTTTTTGGGGTGTTGTTGGAGCAAAATTTTTGTTGTTGTATCCGTGTAATTTTCGTTTTGGCTATACGTAATTATTTGTTTAATTACTCAATAAAAAATATGATTTTAAAAAACTTTGTTTTTGTGTATGTTGACAAAAAAATTTGAGTTGATGTAAATTGTATTAAAATTTTCGACGATGTTTAGCTATTACTTGTAATTATTTGTTCAACTCAATAAAAAATATTAAAATACCAAAATGAAGGTTAAAAATCTAAAAACTTGCATGGACACCACCTTTTGGTGTAGCATGTTGACAAAAAATTTGAGTTGATTCTGAGAAAGTGGTGATGCACATCCTTAAAAGCCACACATCTCTCACACATGTCCCTAGTCACTAGGTAAGAGATGCTCAGGCTTGTGTGGGCTGTTATTCCACTTTCTCTGAATTGGCTCAAACTTTTTTGGGGTGTTCTTGGAGCAAAATTATGTTGTTGTGTGTATCTGTGTAATTTTCAGACGATGTTTGGCTATTACTGTAATTATTTGTTCAGTTACTCAATAAAAAATGTTAAAATACCAAAATGAAGGTTAAAAAATCTAAAAACTTGCATGGACACCACCTTTTGGTGTAGCATGTTGACAAAAAAATTTGAGTTGATTCTGAGAAAGTGGTGATGCACATCCTCAAAAAGCCACACATCTCTCACACATGTCCCTAGTCACTAGGTAAGAGATGCCCAGGCTTGTGTGGGCTGTTATTCCACTTTCTCTGAATTGGCTCAAACTTTTTTGGGGTGTTCTTGGAGCAAAATTATGTTGTTGTGTGTATATCATAATTTTTCGGGACGATGTTTGGCTATTACTTGTAATTATTTGTTCAATTACTCAATAAAAAATGTTAAAATACCAAAATGAAGGTTAAAAAATCTAAAAACTTGCATGGACACCACATTTTGGTGTAGCATGTTGACAAAAAAAAATTTGAGTTGATTCTGAAAAGTGGTGATGCACATCCTCGAAAAGCCACACATCTCTCACACATGTCCCTAGTCACTAGGTAAGAGATGCTCGGGCTTTTGTGTGCTTTGTCATTCCACTTTCTCTGAATTGGCTCAAACTTTTTTGGGTGTTCTTGGAGCAAAATTATGTTGTTGTGTGTATCCGTGTAATTTTTTTGGGATGATGTTTGGCTATTACTTTGTAATTATTTGTTCAATTACTCAATAAAAAATGTTAAAATACCAAAATGAAGGTTAAAAAATCTAAAAACTTGCATGGACACCACCTTTTGGTGTATCATGTTGACAAAAAAAAAATTTGAGTTGATTACGAGAAAGTGGTGATGCACATCCTCGAAAAGCCACACATCTCTCACACATGTCCCTAGTCACTAGGTAAGAGATGCTCGGGCTTTTTGTGTCTTTGTTGTTACACTTTCTCTCTGAATTGGCTCAAACGTTTTTTGGGGTGTTCTTGGAGCAAAATTATGTTGTTGTGTATATCCGTGTAATTTTTTAGACGATGTTTAGCTATTACTATAATTATTTGTTCGGTTACTCAATATTAAAATACCACTCAAAATTAGGGATACTCGAAAATAAACATCCCCGTGATTTGGAACGAAAATAAAATAAGTGGCGCCAATTTTTGTCAATTCTTTTTTTTTTTTTTCAAAGCGCCAAGTTAACCCGAATTTTTTACTTAAGCGCCAAATTTTTTATCAATCCCTAAGCACCGTATTAACCCGACGTTAGCTTGCGCGTTATTACTAAACGCACACGATCTTTGGTCTTTGGCTCACCGACGCTGGGTCCAATGTTGCTGGGGCCCACGATTCAGTGAATGTACTATATTCCTCTCCCTTTACATGCAGGAATGAACCGGCGGCGGCGGAATCCAGGCGTCCACCGCGCCTTCTTTTCCCCATCTATCCCATCGACTCCCCCGCTACCCACCTCCGCTACCCACCTCGCTCTTCCACGGCCTCAATCAACCGGCGACATGGTCGGCGCCACCCGCAGGCGCAACTACGCCCTCGACTCCCCTCTGCGGGCGCCCATTGTTGCGCCGCCTAAGGCGCCGCACCACTCGGCCCGCCAAAGAAGCGGGGACGGGGATGGCCGGTTCGTCGCCGCAAATGGGAGGAGGAGGACGCCGACGCCGTCGTCGGGGCGCGCTCGTAAGGAAGAGGAGGAAGAACCGGAGGTGCCGATGCCCGATGTGCCTCCCCGCCGCTCCACAACACCGCCACGCACCACCCTCGTTCCGGGGTTCCCGTCCCAAAGAAAGTTTAGGGTTGGGGTTTTTAATTTTGATTTTCATGTGCGGATATTAGTATGCTAGTGTTTCAAGTGTGGTTTGGATTTGGGACTCTGCTATTTGGATTATGAGAAATTGACTTTGCTATTTGGATTATGAGAAATGATATGGGAGCTTGGCAACAGTGTTAGCTATATATGCATGAATGCTTGCCACTAGTAGACATATATGGATATGGAATAGCTCTCTAATATGGTCGGTGCTTTTTGCTAACCTGAATGGTTGTATTTACATCCGGTTGTGATCCGGACATGATATGTAACTAGTCTCATATATGCATATGCTTGGTATGGATATGTTAGCCTTTTGCTGAAATTCTGTCAAAACGTGTCGATTATTGCTGTTTTTTTTTGTTGTCCAAGTACTTTGCTGAAATGTTGTGAAAACAAGGGGGTAAAACATGTCTTCAATTAAAAAAAGTCTGATTTGAATTGATTGAGAGTTATTTAACACCTGCAATATATTTTATTTTCAGTTGTAAAAGCTACTGCATGCATGGGATCCCAAATCCATATATAGTATGAAATGGATTGTAACTATGTTGTGAATTGTTTGAGATTAATTTTGCACTTGCAATCATTCATGTTATATTTATTCTTTGTTGACTATATAGTATGAAATGGATTCTAAGTCGGTTTTGAGTTGTTTGAAATTAATTTACCACTTGCAATCATTCATGTTTGTGATTCTAATACTTGTCTCTCGATTTTGTTAATAAAGTTGGAGGATCCCCCTATGTTTACGTAATCGTAAAAGAAGATTACAATCGGTGTCGCATTTTCTCATGACAACGATGAGGAGACGCTAGAATGGCCGAAGGCGAGGAATAGGGAGGTGATATATGGCTCCCCTACCTTAAGAATCCTAAATTTCATTAATATATATGCTAACTTGCCCCTTTGTTAATTGGCGGATTAGGAAAAAGGCGAGAATGTTCGTGTGTGCTCCTCAAGCGCAAGTACTTCCACAACGGCGACGATTCGACTAGTTTTTTTGAAGAAAATGCCGGACTACATGGTTGTTTAGATGTGTCGATTTATGAACTTATGTAATCGTTTTTACTGAAGTTGCATTGGCACTACTACCGTGGTTGTGTTTCTCGATGTTGTAATCCTATGCGCCACTTTGTGGCACTACTTAATTTATATATATCTTTTATATTTATCTCTCGTTGAATGGTTGTGTGTTCTTGATTCAAAAGCCTAAATGCGTTGCACCGTAAATCGGGTGTAATAGGCCTTTCAGTGCAAACTTTGATCAATCTCGAATTAAAACTGTGGTACCTTATGCAATGTATATATCATTTATCTATTTTGTAATCTGATTCTTAACAAAACCATTGATGATGTTTAAAGTGCACATTTGTTGTCCAAATAATGTGATTCTTTTTCCGACGTAGCTAGGATTTTAATCTAGGGTTCTCCAATTTTGTATAAGTTTTTTTATATAAAAAAGTTTCGTTTGACATATGTACATATCACATTTTCGGAAGTATGCAAAAGAAGGTTTACATGTAGCTTGTCGTTGTATAAATTTATAATTGATCAAAAATAAAATATAAACATTTACAAACTATGTTTTACAAAAACATCTAACTAGTGCAATGGTTACATGCGCTTAGTTTAAAACCCAAATCCCTAGTTCAACCCAAGTTGGGCTTTTTAATTTTTTTTTTTTGCCAACATTTATGTTTTTTTTTTTTTCCCTTTCTCTATTTTCTTTTTTTTTCCTTTTTCTTTTTTTTTTTTTTTTTTTGTGTGTGAGCATGAAATTATGATTTCTAATGACTTTCTGAATTGTGGTATCCCATGTGTATATCTCAGGATTTATGGTATATATGACCGAACAAAGTGCATGTGGATGAAGTATAGGATCATACTAGACCATGGTCTTATATATGTAAAATATGCATTCATACGTTGAGTATATGGATATACTTTTTTTTATATACAACATTAGTGACATTTTATGTAATATATATTAAAAAAAATATTGGTTCCTTCAAAAAAAAAAATTCGCGTAGTAAGATCTGTGAGAGGTGTGTGTGCCTTTCCGAGGATGTGCACCACTAATTTATCCGAATCGACTAATTTTTTTTTCAACATGCTACACGAAAATGAGGTGTCCATGCAAGTTTCTATGTTTTTTTATCCCTTTACATGTGAGAGGTGAGTGTGCCTTTTCGACGATGTGCATCACCACTTTCTCTCGAATCGACTCAAACTTTTTCTCCAACATGCTACACCAAATGGAGGTGTCCATGCAAGTTTCTAGACTTCCTTAGCAACATTAGGGTATTTTAATTATAACATTTTTTCTTCTATAAATCAACAAATAGTTACAGTAATAGGTAAACTTGGTCTCGAAAATTGCACGCACATGCACACAACATCATAGTTTTGCTCCATCAACATCCCAAACGGGGATGAACATCTCTCACCGATGAATAGGACATGTGTGAGAGGTGAGTGTGTGCCATTTTGGGGATGTGCATCACCACTTTATCTGAATCGACTCAAACTTTGTTGCCGACATGCTACACCAAAACCGGTGTTTGTCCATGCTAGTTTCTAGATTTTTTTTTTTTGCAATATTAGAGTATTTTAACAATTTTTTTTTTTCTCAAATCAACAAATAATTACAGTAGTATTTGAATTATATATATATATATATATTCGAAAAAAAAACATGTGTTACCCGCACGACAGTGGGACACACGAAAACTCACGCAAAAAAGAGATTGGCGCCTGACCTTCCCAAAATTTCCCACCAAAAACAAATAAAAAAAAATCAAAACTTCCCAAATTTAAAAGTGGCGCCTTTTTTACCACCCGAATTTTTTTAGCAAGCGCGCCAAGCTATCGCGCCAACAACATCGGTAGGCGTTTTAGCTTCCGCTTATAGTGACTCTCATCGTATCCCCTCCCTAATCCCCTCGCAAAACCAAATCTAGAGGTCAGTTAGGGTTCTAGCGCCCGCCAAAGAAGATAACTCTCCTTCTCGCCTTCCACCACCGATCAGCCGAGAGGATGCCGAGCGAGGGGGAAGGGGACCCCATCGGCGTCGACATCGCACACACACACACGCATCTGCGTCGGCGACGCCACCTGAGTTCTTCACACCAACAACTCAGACGACGTCTGCATCTGTCCTCCGGCCTAGGGCGGCGTCATCGCTCTTTGGGTCACCTTCGTCCCAAAGAGCATCACAGAGGTCGGGCAGCGAAGGTGATCCAGGCGACGACAGCCAAGATGCATTTCGACCTTCGTCTCAGGACGTCAGCGACAACAGGTACACTATATTCTGCTAGTGCTACGTATACCCTAGTCAGATATGCTTTTGTGCTCATGATTTTAAATTAAAATGTCATGGTCTATATATGCGAAACGGAAGAAACATGGACAGTATATGTCACTTGCAAGGGGAGTGAGGAGGGACAAGAGGTAGTTAATAGATATGTAAACGTTGGGAAGAGTCTATTCACGCTTGGTAGCTTAACAACAATGAAATCAAAACTGGGGTATGGGTCTAGGGACTACATGTACTTCAAGAAGAGAAGTGTTGATGATCCTGCGGCAGCAACACTATCTGAAATCGAATACGATCTTGATGTATTAGACATGGTAAATTCTAGCCAGGATGAGAGGGTTGTCAGAATAGTTTTGTCTAAGAATCCAACAACAGATTCATGTGTTGCCATAACACCCATTAAAAAAACTAGAGGTTCGTCTGATGATGATGATGACGTAGAAATGGATGATTCTGAACTAAATGCATATAAAGAATGGCTACATTATATGCACACAAAGAATCAAGCCACGGGTGAGTTATGATAAAGCCCTAGTATGTATATATAAAGATGGATTTTTGCAATGCATCATGACTCATATTATCGTTCTATTTCAGATTATCAAGATATATACGGGGAGGACACCATCAAGACATACACGAATGGTTGCGGCTTGAAGGAAAACTTGAGGAGATCGATAATATCCCCCCCCCCCCACCCCCCACCCCCTGTTGTCAAACAATTCTTTTGCAAACTTCAAATTATGCTAGCTCATCATGTGACAATATTGTCTGCAGAGATGCGTATAAGGATGTTAGCCTACCGATACATTCCAGTCAAGAGAGCAACCAAACACCACCGTGAGCAGGCACATTCTCATGCCCTAAATAAATGTTGGAGACAAGATCAAGGTAAAGTTAATTTGTGCTCATTTTCAATTAATTTTGTGTTTCATTTATGGAGTTGGAGCCATGGTAATTTATATTTATAGTTATATATATGAATGATACTATTTTAAGTCAATTTTGGAGAATTTTGGTGCATGGTTTCACAATCATTGTGGACAACTAAATAAATGCATGCTAGTGGATAAAGAGAAACAATTATAATGTACCTGTGCTAGTTGGCTATAATTGCAATTTCTATTGGATTGTTGATGTGGATGCTTGCATGTTGAGAGAAGTATTTAGTGGGGTTGACTATTACTTATTGTATTTATAGTTATATGAATGTTTTACGTCTTAAATCAATTTTGGTGAATGGTTTCACAATCATTGTGGACAACTAATTAAATGCATGCTAGTGGATAAAGAGAAACAATTATAATGTACCTGTGCTAGTTGGCTATAATTGCAATTTCTATTGGATTGTTGATGTGGATGCTTGCATGTTGAGAGAAGTATTTAGTGGGGTTGACTATTACTTATTGTATTTATAGTTATATGAATGTTTTTTCGTCTTAAATCAATTTTGGTGAATGGTTTCACAATCATTGTGGACAAATTAAATGCATGCTAGTGGATAAAAAGAAACAATTATAATGTACCTGTGCTAGTTGGCTATAATTGCAATTTCTATTGGATTGTTGATGTGGATGCTTGCATGTTGAGAGAAGTATTTAGTGGGGTTGACTATTACTTATTGTATTTATAGTTATATGAATGTTTCTGTCTTAAATCAATTTTGGTGAATGGTTTCACAATCATTGTGGACAACTAATTAAATGCATGCTAGTGGATAAAGAGAAACAATTATAATGTACCTGAAGTTGGCTAAATTTGCAATTTCTATTGGATTGTTGATGTGGATGCTTGCATGTTGAGAGAAATATTTAGTGGGGTTAACTATTACTTATTATATTTATAGTTATATGAATGATACTGTGGTTTTAAATCAATTTTGGTGAATGGTTTCACAATCATTGTGGACAACTAATTAAATGCATGCTAGTGGATAAAGAGAAACAATCATAATTACCTTAAATGCATGCTAGTGCTAGTTGGCTATAATTGCAATTTCTATTGGATTGTTGATGTGGATGCTTGCATGTTGAGAGAAATGTTTAGTGGGGTTGACTATTAATTATTATATTTATAGTTATATGAATGATACTGTGTTAAATCAATTTTGGTGAATGGTTTCACAATCATTGTGGACAACTAATTAAATGCATGCTAGTGGATAAAGAGAAACAATCATAATTACATGTGCTAGTTGGCTATAATTGCTATTTACGTTGGATGGTTGAGTGGATTGCAAAATATATACAGGGAGGACACCAACAAGATATACACAGAATTGGAACAAAAGACGATGTGGTGCCCTCATGGCATTCTGCGGTTTAATATCATCTGCTATAACATCTTGTTTCCATGGAATAGGCTCGAAAAAATAGGAAGAAAAGAGGACGGGTACCCTGAAATGCTTGAAGGCACTCGCCAAGAGATCCAAAATAGGCAATCAAAAGCTGAAAATTGAGTTCTCCAGGCTTGGAGGAGCAAGAGGTGAGAACTCCCGCACGTTTACTTGATGAAATAGTACTGTTTTACAAGGAGAAGGGCGCCACTCATTGGAGTGAGAACATGGAAAGATGTCCACCCCGATGTAAAAGAGTCAATAACATCCGATATATTAGTAAGATTCTTTGCTTCTGTGTACATTTCAATTATACTCTAACGTGACAACTGACCTAGTATTTGCATGTTCTTGTAATTATATAATAGGCTAGGTGGGAGATTGAGGATAACTTTGATTCAAGGAGAACGATATTGGGCATTGCTAAAGAGCGTTACAAAGGATGGCGTTCCACTTTAAGTGCTATGGCCAAGGTATACGGGCGGCTACCATGAGAGAATGATGCATAAGCCAGAAGAATTAGATATTGTCGAATGGCACTATATGTTGTTGTATTTTAGGACTGCAAAATTCCAGGTCTGTTCCACATTGTTTCTATTCTTAACAATAGCATTTTCTGAAAAATGCCTATGTCTAAATCTTTAAGATAATTGTTCAAATCTATGCATTCTCAGAGGCAACGAGCGAAAAGAACTCGAATCGATCCCTTAAAAAGACTACGCATTTGATAGGCTCTAAGCCTTTTTCTCAATGTAGCTTTGAGAAGGTAATAAGTGGAGAATCACATCTACAAGCTCTCTTGCTGGAAGAATTACTAAGTTGTTTTGTTCTTTGCATACCGTAGAGACCCGAAAACCGTAATGAGCCCGATGATTTAGAACTTTGGTTCATTACTCACTCTAAGAATGGGAAATGGACAGACCAAGCATCTATGGATATCTATGTGAGTTCTTAATGAATTTGTACATAACTTACTAGCTAGTCCATGCAAATAGAGAATGCCTGCAGTTGCATCTTCAACTAACTCCTTGATCTATGCCTTGTAAATGTTAGGAGAAAGCAAAAAGCACAATTGGTGAGAAGGTATCAAATTCTAAGAATAACTTCATTTCCCAAAATGAGAAGAACGAGATTTTCCAGGCGGCATACAAGGAAGTCACAGATTGCAAGTCAAGGAAGTTGCATGGTAATGGGTACCTTGCAATAAAACCAACAAGAAAAGCAAATACTAGAATGAGCAACGCGAGGAGCAAATTCGTGGCGAGCAACAAAGATCGGGAACACCTCGAGCTCATGGCATCATTAGGGCAGCTAACACAACAAATGGAAGAATGGGAAGAAGACAGGGAACGCGAAAGGAGAGAACACGAACGACAGCTTGAAGAAATTATGAAGGCGAGGGAGGCTGATAAAGAAGCCTTTAGGCAAGAGATCCAATCAATGTTACTGCAGGTACTATTCAATGATCATTTTTAGGTCAATCTAATAAATAGAACGTTGCCTTCACCACTTGTCTCTTTAACATTTACTATGATGTTAATTTTTTTTTTCCTAGTTCAATGTTAGCTGCTTTTGATATGCTTGACATTTTTTTTTCCAACTATTTACGTTCGACAAAGAGTTTATATAGGGTAAATTTTTTTCTACACCCTAGGTGTAGTTACACCCATATGTTTATCTCAAGATTTGTGGTATATATGACCGAACGAAGTGCATGTGGATGAAGTATATGATCATACTAGACCATGTATGGTGGTATATCTGTTAAGTATGCATTCATACGTTGAGTATATGGATATACTTTTTTTATATACAGCAGCGGGAGAAATTATCTATCGGTTTTTAGATTTTCTTTATTGTATTGTTATAAACCAGATTCTTATTTTTTTATAATACATTACTCGTCAGCTAGTCTTGCCCTTTTCTCTTAATGAAAATGACACGTGAAGTCGTGTTCGAGAAAATTAATACATTCTATTCTTTTTTTTTAATAGGTGATCTTAATCTTGTTTTGGTGAATGGATTTCTTTCCTTAGGTTCTATATCTAACCGTCGTATCGTTTTATAGGTTGGCCTAGCTAAAAAATCTGTCGAGTCAAACAACAATGTCACTTTGCAATTGAAGATGTGGCGGCGGCGGCGAAATACTACGACTATTGTACATGTTGTGCCAACCCCTCAAGATTCGGTCTCCCCGAGGTCCGTTAATTGACAACTTTTAGTGCTATCCGATCTTTGCAAAATGGCGCCTAATTTTATCATTCCACCTTATTCGTTCCCGGGACAATGTTGAACGCAACCCGCACAAATCTCAACAAGGTGAAAAAGGGGACAAACCTCAACAAGGTGAAAAAGGGGAGAAACCTCAACAAAGTCAAAAAGCGAACAAATCGATCCAAAGAAAGGCGGCGGCTAACAAGCGTAATCTAAGAAGTGGTGGTAAAGCAAGCAATGAAGCAAATACTCCAACACCGACTTACATTAATTCATCCACTCTGCGGACCCAAGCAACATGCGGCTAAAAAAACTAAAAAAACAATAAAGGTGTGAAATTTTGAAATCTCCACTACCCTTTGAATGTTTCGTTTCAAATTTGTCAAAATGTTTATACTTGTGTTCATTATATCTTTGTCATTCTCGATAATTTTATGATGAGCAATGAAACTTTGGCTTAGTGCATGCTGCTGCCCCCTTTTGATAATGTCAGTTTACTTAATGCTAAAACAAATGTCTTTCATTCTTTCCAGGAAGGGGCGGCACTAATGGAGCGAAAACAATGCGTGAAGGGATCGTCTTGAAGTCACCCTTTTTCGATCAAGTGATGGGATCGTTTAGGGGTTCGTTCCAACAATGCAATCTTTGAAACTTTTGTGTTTTTAAGTACTATGTATCAAGTTCGTGTGTGGTGGTTTGTTGAAACAATTGAGTGTTGGATTTTTATACTGAATGGCTAATTCAATATATATACATTTTATTGCACCCAAAAATAAATTATTATTATTGATCCCGTATTATATTGTTAAATTATTGGTGGTCCAAATAAATGAGCGTGGCGGCAGACATGTGGCAATAGCTACAAAATTATGGTAGCAACAATATTCGTGGGAAAAGATATTTTATCCTATCGCAACCCATTTTTTTTTATGTCATAAAGGTCGAAGCAATAGAGGTGGCCACATGTAACAACCATTCAAACTGTGTGGTTTTGGTAGTAATATAATGGCCAACCTATAACAACCAATCCTAGCTGGTGGCAATTGTGGTGGTTATTTTATAGCACCCACAAAAACTTTGGTGGCAATATTAGGTAAACAACTATAGCATCCAAATACAATTCGTAGTAATAAATGGGAACACATATAGCACCCAAAAAAACTTTGGTGGCAATATTGGTCAACAAGTATAGCATCCAAACACAATTTCGTAGTAATAAATGGGAACACATATAGCACCCAAAAAAATTGGTCATCAAGTATAGCATCCA
Source organism: Hyparrhenia diplandra (assembly GCA_015847255.1). Classification (NCBI taxonomy): domain Eukaryota; kingdom Viridiplantae; phylum Streptophyta; class Magnoliopsida; order Poales; family Poaceae; genus Hyparrhenia; species Hyparrhenia diplandra. Next base: position 84,643 of record JADLZK010001381.1, on the reverse strand, counting down.
AATAAATTTCGTAGTAATAAACAGGAACACATATAGCACCCAAAAAACCTTTGGTGGCAATATTGATCATCAAGTATAGCATCCAAATTAATTTCATAGCAATAGAAAGGAACACATATAGCACCCAAAAACCTTTGGTGGCAATATGGATTGACAAGTATAGCATCCAAACACAGTTCGTAGTAATAGAGGGGATCATCTATAGCACCCAAAGCAAGTTTGTGGCAAAAACGTGTAGCAACCACAACTAGAGCGTAGCAATACAATCCTTTGCAACGCCTCTTTTTGGAATTGCAACGCTCGGTGTTAGATGCCATTGAGACCTCTAGCATCACCTGAAATGTTGCAATAGGATACTATAGCACCAACTAGAGCGTGGCAATATAGTCTTGTTTCAACACCTCATTGGGTTGCAATACAAAAAAAATTGCAACACCCAAATGGCCATCGTGGTTGAAGGTTAATACCACGGACTTTTGCGCATCTCAAGTTTACCAAATCGTTTGGTTGCAATTTCAGCTATTGCACCCAAAACGGCATATTACAACACAATTTGTGGGTGCCATTGCATCATGGTCATGTGTCTTGAGTGCCAATCAATATAATGGCTTGAACTTCTTTTGCATCACCGGTCATGTGTTGAGTGCACCCACTATCAAGAATCCAATGATTCCCCCAATCTTGTAATTCACCTACAAGGAAATCAATAAGATTTAGGTACCCATTTGCCTTTGGGTACTTGGAGGTTAACAACCAAAGCCTTTGGTACCCAAATTGCCTTCTTCTTTGGGCCAACAATGGGTGTACCAACAAACTTTACCTTGACACCCTTCTCACCCTTGGTAAGCAAATAACAAGAATCAAAATGAATGAAGTGCACTTTGCTTGATTTCTTGTTCATGTTCATTTTAGCACATTTTTGCTCTTGATGCCCCACTTGCTTGCATCTATTGCAATAAGTGCCATTGCTCTTCACAAAGCTAGGCTTTGGAGTAGCAAAGGCCTTCTTACCTTTCTTGGGGACATAGCCTAAGCCTTCCTTGTTAAGGAAAAACCTTTGGCTACCCAAGCACTTTAACAAGCGGGCATCCCCACCATATGCCTTCCTCAAGGAGTGGGTGAGCTCATCCACCTCTCTTTTGAGAGCCTCATTCTCAACTTTTAATGATTAATCTAAAATTACTTCATCACTACTAGTAGAGCTTGAGTGGGTTGATGTGGATGTGGAAGGGATAGATGGTTCTTCAACATCAACCAAGAATGGTTCATCTATGATGTCACATGTTGAACCAACATCCTTCTTGATGATTGAGCAAGCTCTATCATTCTTCTCTAAGAGCAAGGTATGGGCTTTTTGAAGCCTTGTATGAGCTAGCTCCAATTCCCCATGGTCTTCCTTTAGACCCTCATGGGTGGCCTCTAGCTCACTAAAGTTTTGCTCAAGAGTTTTTATACTCTTTTGCAAAGCTCTACATTCCTTGTCTTTAGTTTTAAGCATGATATGAGTTTGCTTAAGCATCTCAAGAAGATCATCTTTAGTGGGTTCACATTCATCATCTTCATCATCACTATCATCATATTTTACTTCATTATCACTTAGTTCATCATGCTCATGCAATGATACCTTAGTGGCCTTAGCCATGAAGCATGAAGGTGATGAGCCGAAGAGGGATGACTTCTTGTGTTGGCCAATTGCACTCATGCCTTTGGGCTTCTCTTCCTATTCATCGGAGGAGCAATCACTATCCCAAGAACACACAAATGCACCATCATTCGTTTTCTTGAATGTCATGGTCTTGTTCTTCTTGTGTGTCTTGCCACCCTTGTATGCCTTCATCTTTTCCTTTTCTTTCTTCATTGGGCAATCGGCAAGAATGTGGTATGGGCTATCACACTTAAAGCACTTTCTTGGCTCTTCATTGCTCTTGGATGAGTCATTTCTTCTTCTTGAGCCTTGCCCCATCTTCTTGTTCTTCAAGACCTTTGTGAACTTTCTCACAAACATGGCAAACTCTTGATCAATCTCATCCAGATCAATCTCCTCATCAACTTCTTCTTGAGCCTTGAACTTGCCCTTAGCCTTGGATGAGATGGTGGCGGCCTTGAATGCCACAACCTTCTTGTTCTTGTCATCTTCCTTCTCTTCCTCATCTTCCATGCCATCAACTTGCTCATCGGTTAGTACTTCACCAAGCAAGTCACTAGGTGTCAGTGTCCAATACACCTCTAAAGAGAATCTTCCTCAACATAGCAAATCTCTTGGGCAAGCACATTAAGAATTTGTGCCCAAAGTCTCTATCCAATGTCTTCACTCCCAATGATTTGAGGTCATTGACAATCACTTGGAGCCTATGAAATGTCTCCGGTATGCTCTCATCTTTCTTCATTGTGAAATTCTCAAATTCACTCTTGAGAACATACAACTTGGCACTTTTCACAACTTTGGTGCCCTCATAGGTCTCACAAAGCTTCTCCCAAACTTCACTTGCCTTCTCTAGGTCTTTGATCCCCTCAAATACCTTGACATCCATGCCATTGTACAATGTGTTCAATGCCATGGTGTTGCATTGCTTGTTGAACTTGTCGGTGGGAGTGAGGTTGGTTGGATCAAGGATGACATAATCCTTTTCGGTCACTTCCCATACTTGGTCATTGATTGATCCCAAGTACATTCTCATGCATCTCTTACAATAGTCAAAATTCTTGACTCCATCAAAGAAAGGAGGCTTTCCCCCAACATGGTTGAACATAACATGAGCCATAACTTCACACCAAGGTTGTTAAGCCTTCAAATATGGTGACCACGGCTTTGATACCACTTGTAAGGTCCTAGATGGCTAGAGGGGAGTGAATAGCCTATAAAAATTTCTACAAACTCACTAAACAAACCGATTAGTATAACAAATGGCAAAAGTGTGGTTTGCGCTAACTCTAGTGGTCTTGCAAGCCTTCTAGTGACAAGACTAAATATGCTATGATCTCTAAGTCACTCAAAGTCTATGTCACTACTCTATCTAGTGAACAATCCTAATAAGGTCCTTATGCTAGCAAGAACAACTACACAAAGCAAGGCTAGCTCTCTACTCAAAGTAAACTAGGAAGGTAAGTACAAGAGTAAGAGCGATATACCAACTCGTAGAGACAATGTACCAATCATCGGGAAGTAGATGGACAACCAATCAACACAAGATGATGAACCAATCACCAAGACAAGAGACACGTCGATGTGTTGACCCGGAGTTCGCTTGTACACCGACAAGTTACTCTCCTAAGTTGTGCCGACCAACACAAGGATGATGTTTGAGCTAGGCGGTGCCCTTGCTAGCCTCAACACACCACTCACAAGTGAGATACCCAAGACACGAGCAATGTATTCCTTGCACTTTGTCTTCCCGACGAGGAGTGCGTGATCCTCTCACAATTTCGGCCCGGTGGCCAAAAAACAATCTCCTCTTCTTGCCAACAACTCCACCAAATCACCAAGCCGGCTAGGAGCGGTGTCTCCAAGAGAAACGGAAAACACACCGGCTCACAACGATCTCCAAGTGCCTCTAGATGCAAGAACTCGATGCAAATGCACTTGGATCAACTCTTCTCTCAAGAATGAAGCTCAAATCAAGAATGAGAGAGAAGGAGGCTTGCTTTTGCTTGCTCTAGCTTGTTAGGAGTGATTCAAATGACCAATAGAGAGAGCAAGAGGCAATCAAGGGGTATAAATACCCCACACCACGAAATGTTGTCGTTGGGAGGAAACCCACGGGGTTTTCGCGGCTGGCCGGACGCCTTACCGACCGGACTCACGGTGAGTCCGGTCACAACCGATAAACCAAAACTAACGCCGACCCCGACCCACAAGTGCATCCGGGTCGCGGCGATCCGATCGATCGCGTCCCTGGCCGGCCGGATGCTTCCGGTCGGTGGTCGTCCGTCGCCGTCGACCACCAAGCCGGAAACATGCTCTCTCGAATTTCGGCCGGACCCACAAGACCGTGCGGCCGGGTCGGATTCTTCGTGCTTCCGATCATCGCGTCCGGTCCACGCTGAAGCTATGAATTTTCGTCGTTTTGCCGTCGTTCCTTCGCCTTTGCTCCAAACCGACTTCCGTCACTTGTTTCTTGTTGCCGACACGCCGAAGAACACCTCGACACCATGTGTTAGCATTTTCGAAAACAATTTCGACAAGTACGGAGTTAGCTCTTTAGGTTAGAATGCATGCATATGAATTTTGAATCTAAAGGCACATGAGGACCGATATGTACGATAAGTTTCCCCTCTTAATAGTACGGCTTATCGATCCTATAACCACTCACACCCTCTATGGTGTCTTGAGTGTGAAATCAAAAGCCCTATGGTTATACATTTGCCTTGGGGTCAAATGATCTCCTCAAACTCCACGAAGTTGCATGCTTGATCATCTTTTGGATCACCTCGATCCATCCTCCATGATCACAATGCACCAACTTTCGCACCGCGACCAATCTCCAATCTAGTCAAACACTTAGCATCGAGAGATTAGTCCTTAGGTGTCACTAATTAGCCAAAACCAAACAAGAGATCTTCAGCGCGGTCGGCGGCGACGCGCGGTTTTCCAGCGAAGGCGAGGGTAGGCGTAGGCGCGGCGACGAGCACCGTGGTGCCTAGGCGACCCTACGACGGACAGGCCAGAAAGCGTGGCAAACGTGACGAAGCTTTGGCCTGGCACGTCCGGCGGCGGTGGCGACGGGCGGGCGGGCGGCGGCGCGATGTTCCTACAACGAACGGGCGGCGGACAAGTCGAGCCCCTTGCCGGTCCTAGCACAAGTATGACAAGGAGACCACGGGCGGGGTCGGTCGCGGGGAAAAGGTGGAACGACGGCGGCGGTGAGGAGCTCGCCCGTGGCGGCGGAACCATGGCGGCGGTGCTGGGTGCTCACGACGGCGGGTGCCGTTCGGCTTACCTAAACCCTATCTTTTTCGAGAAACTTGGTCGAGCTAGGAGACGATTCAAGGGGGCTAGAAGCGCAAGCTAGGGTGCTAGAAGGTGGATCGAGGGAGGCGGCACCGCGGGACGACGGCGTGCGTGTGGAGCTCGGCGAAAAACCTTGCCGCGGCGGATGGCAAAGCGGCCTCATCCTGCGCGGTTCTAGCCGCTAGGGAGTCGATGAGGTCGGGCACGGGTTGCGGAGCCGGGGATTCGTTTGGGTGATGGCGTGGACGGCGGCGGAGCCGTCTTCTTCTTTCGCTTGGCTTGGGGAGAGAAGGAAAAGGGTGTGGGCGACTTCAGCACAGGCGTAGATGCGTCTTGGCGTGGTTGGGAAGGCAAGGCGCGGCGCGGTGTCGGCAAATAGCGCCACGCCTTGGCCCTGAGCCCCGTGCTGTGGTGGCCGTGGCCGGCCACGCCTCCCCTCTCCTTCTTCTTTTTTTAATTGAAACCCTAATGCAAACTGCTTTTGCCCCGATGGTCAAGATCCGTGCGTAATTAGAAAAACTCTAATTGAACGAAATGTTCCTCACGAAATTCTAAGCAAAACACCTATACAAACTTTTTTCCTAAACCGTTTGGTTTAGAAACTATGAGCAATCAAAAGCACGACTACTCCGACGGTCAAACAAACCCCTAATTTGTATCTAATTCAAACAAACCTCGGCTTTTTCAACATGATCCACTCATTTTCATGCGACGAGCCTATAACATCTTATGTTCTACATGAAATTATCTACATAAGTCATGAAGGGTGCACACACATGCAAGATCTCTAGCTAGGACTTTTTGATCAAAACAAAATAAATTACTTTCAAATTCAAACAAGGTCAAACCAAGTCAAACTACCATTATAAAATCTAATTAGGGAACATGACCAACATGACTCATGCTCTAAAACATACTATGATCATCACTAAGAATAAATAAACATTAAACAACTAATTATGCAAACATTTCATACATAAAATGACGAGGCAAAGTAAGACAAGCAAATTTAAAACAATTAAACACGCAAAAGACATGTATCATTTTATGTGCATGATTGCATATGACTAAATGATGCTTATGCTCATGAAATGCATATGCTAATGTCATGCTTAAAATCGTGGTGTTACACAACTTCGTGGACGAGTGTCGCACGCTTGGTGCCGAAGGTGATGGCGGAGATGACCTCGGAGTCATTGGCATGGGGAGTTCGTTGCACTTCTTGGAGAAGCGGCAAATGTAATCGCGAGGCCCTTACCCTTCTTACATTTACGCTTATGGAGGTCCCAAGGGTTACCCGGTCGGGACATAGGTACTGAAGTTGCCGATGAAGATGTCGCGGAGGTTGGCCCAAATTGATCTACCGCGGGGGCAAGTGCTCGAGCCACGCGCAAGCCGAAATCGCCCGTACAAGGGGAGGTTGCGGATGATGAAGAGGTCGTCCTCAACCCCTCCCCGCCTCGCAGCCGGGCGATAGTCCTCGAGCCGCACACTAGCTAGGGTCTAGCTAGGGTTCATTTCCCATTGTACTTGATGACCGCGCGGTCGAGGCCGGAAGCGTTGGGGACGGGGGCGTTGATGACACGGGACCCAAACGCTTTTGGACCGAGGTCGCCAGCGCCGACTCAGGCCGATCCTCGCCGCCGCTGCCGTAGCGACCGCCTCGGCGTTTGTTGTAGGCGCGGCGGCGGCTTCCTCTTCCTCTGTCATCATCAATCGCCGTAGCGCCGATCGTCGTGGCGCTTTGCTTTCGATCCGGCTGATGTCACGCCCGCGGTATCCCCGCGTCGCGGTTTCCCCATCGAAGTCGTACGAGGATCCACGGTGGGTCCCTGGGTGCTGAGCGAATTCGCCTCCTGCTCTTTCCGTGATTCGGCCCGACGCCAGGGGCGGCCCGAGCTCCGGCTGGCCGACCGCTGCTTCCTCCAACAGCTCCTTGAGATGCTCATGAACCTGGCGAGCCACAGGTGACTCGGGCTATGGGCAGCTACTAAGGAGGAGATCGGCTGCGGGTTGAAGCTCGGGGAGGGACTCGCGGTTGCCGGGGGCGCCTTAAGTCGTTGGCGATGTGCTAGAAGACTTCTTGTGCACGCGCTTGTGCCGAACTGCGGCGGCCGGTTCTTGGCGCTTCGGCCTCAATCTCCGGCGGGCATCGTCGAGCTCCTTCATCCGACGCGAATTTGCGGTTGTGGGGCGGGCGGAGGCGAGCGCCGAGGCGGAGTGTTGTCGAACCGGTGGTGGAGTGTGGGCGGGGATGCGGTCCACGCCAACCCCCCCACCCCCATCGCCGTCGTTGGGGACATCGTGGGCCGCCCCTCCGGGTATGGCACATGAAGCATTCCCGAAGGGTCGGGTGCCGCCGAGCTCAAGCTCCCCCATGCTTGCGATAACAGCGACCAGCACGGGCGAGCTCCCGAGCCGTATCAAGGAGGTATGGCGTCGTCGGTAGACCTTCCTGTCCGTCAGGGTACATCGCGGGGCGTAGCGGGCTGCGAACTCGACCCACGAGAGTGGTTCTTCTCCGGCGAGTTGTAGGGTGACGTTGGCGAGGGAGAAGGTGACGTCGCGGAAGCATTACTGGGTCGGGCGTGGGCCCAGGAGCTTCGGCACCCTATCGGAGAGCGTGGTGAAGATGTGCTCTGCCGCGGCGTGGACGGGGCTGAGGGGTTCAGCGTCGGTGCGTTTCCCCCAAAGGGACCCGCCACCGCTCGGCTAGCGGTGGCCGGGCGAACGTAGAGCCGACGAGGGGCTTCTCCCGGTCGGAGAAGAAGAAGGCTAGTGCCACGAAATGTACGCGTGCTCCGGACTAGCAAAGGTAGTAGTCGGGGCCATCGAGTCGGCGGGCGAAGCGAAGGCCGCCCTACCGCGCGCCAACTGTCGTGGTTCTATACCCACAGCAAATGAATTTAGTACGAGCTCGCACTGACTACGATGGCCAAACTCAAGCGTGACACAGGATGTATACTGGTTCAGGTTAATCGACGCCCTACGTCCAGTGGGAGGTGTGTGACTGAGCTCAAATGCTCGTAGTAGGGGTTACAAGCGGGTCGACAGAGGGAGCGGACTCCCAAGTCTCTGAGAGTGGAGGTGAGTCTAAAGAAATGGGGAGATCTAAAAACTCTGCCTTCCCCTGGCGCCTAAGTGCCCCTTTTATAGTTTTTTTTTTCACAAAATAACGCAGACGCCACAACACGCACGCACACTCACCCCTATGAACACACGTACGCAAACCCTACCCTATGAGCACTTCCGAAGAACTGAAGTGCCCCTTTTATAGTTGCAAGGGGCGTACACGAGGCGGGCTCGGCCGAGGAGGAGAGTAAAGAGAATAATTAAAAAGTACAAGATCGTGCGAGTCGTCGTGCGTCGTTGCGCTCCCATAGCCCTACGATGGAGGTCGTACGGAGGCGTGATGGCCGTCGTCGCCTTCGTAGTGGTGGTCAGTTCGGCGTGGGAGGCTCATCCTGTCGGAGTCGCGATGACGGCGGCGGCATGGGCCGTGTACCGGTATTTGACTGGTAGGAGAGCGGACGGCCCGCTTCGGGCACGGTATGGCATCGTCGTTGTTGGGTGTCCGCCACTGTAGCTCCGTCAGGCGGTCGTGGCCTTCGGGACGGACCATGGCGGCCGTACAGGAGTGGTTGAGTACGGAGCCACCAACTCTGTACCTGGTTCCTTGCAGTGGAAGGGAGCAGCGAGGTCGCGCAAGGCGGAGGCGGGACGAGGTCGGGAGACCTCGATGTCAGACGGGACGGAGATTCCCGCAGGTCTGGATGGTCATGAGGTCGGGCAAGGCGGAGCGGTGGTACGACCCGGAGGTCGTACGAGGCGGGGAGGCCTGGAGGTCGTACGAAGCGGGGAGACCCGGAGGTCGAGCGATGGGCCCGGAGGCCGAGTGACCCAGAGGTCGAGCGAGGCGGAGTCGCCATACGACCCGGAGGTCGAGTGAGCTGACCCGGAGGTCGTGCGAGTTGGAGACGCCTCTGAACTTGCGGAAAGGTCCCCAAGGTCGCTTCTCTGGCAGGTTTGTTTCTCGGGAGTGGGTGTTTGCGAATTTTTTTGTGGGTACCGTTGGAATGGGTTCCCGACAATATTTTTTTAATATTTAAATGTATGAAGCTGTTTTTAGGTGTAATGTATGACAGCTGTTGATTTAAATCAACATTTGACCATCATCTTATTTTTTTAAAAAAATCATATAATTATTATTCATTTTGTTATATTTTGTTTTTATGGCTGAATATATTTTAATTATAACTTATATTTTTGGCTAGCACTAATTATTTTTAAATAAAATGAGTGGTCAAATTGGTGTAAAATCTCAATGACATCATACATTTAAATATGGAGAGTATATACGAAAACGAATTCCGTCGTTTAGCTACTGTGTCTATAGGGTGGATATCGAGCCAAAGACGCTCGTTATGGCTCGACTCATTATAGCTTGTTACATAAACGAGCCGTAAAGCTAGCTCGGCTCGTTAGTGGCTCGAGCTAGCTCGTTTGGCTCATGAGCGAGCATAAAAAACATCTACATAGAGATGATAATCGTAAATCCGTAAAAAACACATCACATACATATTTAAAGTGAAATAAATAAAAATACATGTGGATTTTATAATGAAAAATATAAGTATGATATCATCCATGACCATGATCAATCATTATCTATTAATCGACTCCACTAATTCATACAATATTTGTTATTTATCTTGGCTCGTTATGGCTCATGAGCAGCTCGAGCTGGCTCATTATAAAGCGAGCTGGCTTGCTACAAAACGAGCTGGCTGATTATAAAACAAGTCGAGCTCGAGCCAAGCCGCTCAGAAACGAGTCGAGCGAGCTAGCGAGTTTCAAGTTTTTGTCCAGTCTTAGCTGTCTAGATCTTGCTGTCTCGCCCGCTGCAGCAGCAGCTGCCGCCGCCGCCGCACCTTTGGATTGTCTCCAAGCTGTAGCGGAGGATAAATAGAAGCAGAATCCAACACACTCAACGTGGCGTTGTTTGAATTGTCTGCAAGTTGGCTCCGCACTATTTCCTGGACTCCATCACTGCTGTCGTCCACCCGAACTTCCCTGAGGCTTGTGAGAAACATTAGCCCGGAAATTTGCTCAAACTCCCGGCAATCGTACACCTGTAGCACCTCGAGTTTAGGCATTATCCCTTGCTCAAATCCCAGGCTAACTCTGTAGAAGCCACGAAGCTCGAGAACCAAGAGGCTCGGGAAAGATGAACCCCGGAAAGTGAGCTCGTCCCCTTCGACGGACGACTCCCTCAAACGCAGGACTGCAAGGTTCGGTAGCATCCCGAGAGCCTGCAGGCCAGCCTCATTCAGCACCGTACGCTTCAGCTGCAGCTTGGACAGGCACCATAGCCGATGGATCCAGTCCGGTATCCTGACTAGCCTGCCCTCCACTTTGAGGCTCTCAAGGTGTTGTGGTGGCAACAGGTTCCCGTCCAAACAACCATCCAATAGCGCTGGATTTCTCCTCTTCCAGCTGCCGCCGACGAGATTCACAGACAGAGACTCGAGCAGATCGTGTCCAGCAATGGCGTGCCAGAACTCGCTGCTGTTTCTCTCGCTAACACCGGTCACCCAAGCTTCCGCAGATGGGTGAGCCCCCTGAGCTCTTGGAAGGTCGTGGTCATACTTCCCCGTGCGACACTGACAACACGCAGTGTGTGCAGGGCCGTCAGTTTGGACAGTCCCCTGGGGACACTGACACCTAGCAACTCTTTCACTTTGTCCTTCTGACATTGTAGACAGTAGCGGTATAGGTTGCATAGATCATGCCTGGTCATACCATCCTCCGGAACATGTGCTCTGCTCCTCCCCAAACGAGACTCCAGCTGGTGAGGTGTCCAACCAAGCTGAGCCACGAGCAGCAACTGGGCAACCCGGCCAACACATTCTTCGCAAGGCAGGCACAGATCAGCATCACAACAGCAGTATCTCTGCAGTTGATGATAAATCTTTTGTTTTTGCACGAGCTTGATGTACGCGCCAAATATGCCATCATACTTGCTGGTGCCTTTTGATTCTCCTGCTAAGTGTTCTAATTCTAATTGTAAGAAAGAACCAGATGTACTAATGTATTGTAGCTTGTGAAGCTTGGTGACAGTTGTCGGCAGCATCCATATGCGTGTGCCTCTGACATCTAGTGTCTGCAGCTGCCTCAGATTTCCCAACGAGCTTGGCAATGCAGTGATACACCTACAGCCTCGCAGGGATAGATATCTCAGGTGAAGGAGCCCTCCCATTTGATCAAGGTGATGGTCTCTGAGGCCAATTGTGTGCTCCAGATCTAGTACTGGAGGAACCTCATCTTGTCGGATAAGAAAAATGATCTCCATTCTCCAAACACGGTCAATGATCTCAGACGTGACAGATCCGCCACCATCCTCTGCATCACATCCTTGTCTCTCTTCCAGTTGCTGCTTATGGATAGGTGTCGTATCGGCCCGTGTGTCCCGCCTGGGTTGCATCCTTCTTCCAGTGTAAAAACAAGGTTTTCCTCCCTCGCCTTTGACATGCAGATTTCTCGAAGGACGCCGTGGAGTTGGCAAGAATCAATCTTTCCCATTAACCCGCCTTCGGAGCTTGGTAGGACCATACTCCTATCCAGAAGCTCATCAAAGTACTTGTCTCCAACTTGATGTGCTGTCATGTGCTGCATCTCTTTGGAGTAACCCTCTGCAACCCACCTCTTCACCAGACTTTTTCGCCAAATTATATGGTCCTCTGGGAAAATTGATAAATATAAGAAACAAGCCTTTATATGATATGGCAGACCATCATAGCTCCGTATAAGGACTGTCTTTATCATCTTGAGCTCAGGGTTGATCTCCAGCTCGGCACTTAGGCTACCATTCAGCTTCCTCCATTCCATTAGAGTTTTAGGCTTATTTGCCGATACCCACCGATGGTTGATATTGCAAGGGGAAGTCCATCACATTTCTTTACTATGAGTTTAGCTTGTTCGTGCATACCAGGGTGCAAATAAATATTTTTGCCATCCTTAGATACCTAAAAATCCATATAAGTGAATATGGTTAATTAGGAACTTGCATTGAAAGAACTTCACATGTAACACTCAGAACCGTGAAATATAAAGTTGTCATGTTTGACTTAAACACCTCCTACGCTTCTTCAATGTGACTTGTGTAACCATTCTACAGCTTTAAGCTCAATTTTCCCAAGAATATATAAAGTGCCCTCAACTGTCGGGACAATTTACAAAAATTTTACTATAAATGAAATCCAAAAAATTACTTTCATTTCTTAAAGATGGAGGTCTATTTCATCAATCTCAAAAGTTAAAAGAGGCAAGGTGATGCTATTTGGCAAATGCCATTGGCTCTGTGATTCCTGACAAAAATTCGACACGGCTTTTCCAAAACTGTGGAACTCAGCACAAGCATTTAGACAAAAATTCCAAATAAGAATTCTCTTATGACTTGGTTCTTCTGGACAAACTAAACATTGAATTTTCTCTTCTCAAGCTCCGACTTTCTTTTTTTTTATTTTGTTATCTAATACTTCCCATGGTCATAAATACAAGATACTTACTAAAATTAGGTCAAACATTTAAAGCTTCGACTATCAATAAATTTCAAGTTATTAATTTGGAAGCATAAAAAATCACATGTGTAGATTTCTGTTTAAAAGTACTTTTATAGTCATAAATTTTTATATTAACTGTTAAGGCCCATTTTATCTAGGCCCATATTGGCCCATAGTAGGCTATATATATCTACATCAAGACCACGGGTCAACTTGTCTTGCCTCACACTATCCAAAGGTAACATGGTATCACAACAAGGATTAGGGTTAGGGACCGGGTTAGACTAATCTAATCCACCACGATCCAATTCCATTTTTTTTCCACCTTCCCACGTGCTACCGCCGCAGCACGCCACACGCCGCCGCCGCTGCCGTTCGTCGCGCCATGCCCTCCCCCGTCCGTCGCCGGGCCCGCCATCATCCTTGGTTTTGGGGGCAGGTATTTATCCCCCTCCCCCCCCCCTTTCTCCTCATTTGTTGCCGATCAACCAAGAGACAAGAACACTAACTCCTCCCACTACCTCTTGAGCTCCCCTTTGTGATTTGTTTGAGGATAGTGAGATTGAGTGATCCAACGTTGACTTCAATCCTTTGAGCACATGATTTCCTCGTCGGTTCGCCTTTCCATCTCTTGTTTCGCTTGGAGCTTGAAGCTCCTTGCTTGGCAAGGAGTTGCCCACGAGCCGCTTTCACATCACCTCCGTAAGAAAAGAGGTAGCTCGGGCGAAGAACCGACCATCATCCTTGGTGGATTGAAGGTTTGGTCGGTTAGGATCCTTGGAACATGGTTCTTTGTAGACTTCCTCAATGGAGACATAGATTCCTTTGTATAATCGAACTTCGTGAAACAAATCCTTGTTTCCACTCTTTACTTTGTGCATTTACCTCTTTTGTGCTTAACAGTCTTACTTTTCGGTCGATCTACTTGATAGTTGTGCTCTAGCTTGTTCTAGTAACTTCTTCTCTAGCATCCTTGGCGCTTTATCCTAACTTCTATTCAAGTGGATTTGCTTAGAATTGCCTAGGAAAAATTAATTTCAGTTTTAGTTTCCTGTGGGACTAACTTTCACAAACTGTGGAAGGTCGACACAAACCGCAAATAATCCACCCAATTTTTATCCGCTATACTTTGTTTAATTTTTGTAGGAAACGACCGTTCATCACCCCCCTCTAGTCACTTCAAGGTCCTTTTCAAAGACTTCACCGTTGTCCCATATTCCTCAGCGCGTGGCCAACTACCACACCGCCCCGAGGTGCCCTCACGACCCCCCCTCACCCCAACGGATACGCCTTGAGGCATGGTGACGCGAATGGAGACCGATTCGCTCTAGACCGTGGATCACCTTTGTACTCTACGACTCATGCATCGCCCCTTCAAACCAACTACCTCAAGTGCGCCGTCGATCCTAATTGGCGTCTTTGTGATGGTTGACAAGTACAAGGCATTCATTGACAACGGTACCTGGAGCATGGTTCCTCGGCCGCTCGATGCCAACGTTGTCTCTGGAAAATGGATCTATAACGATAAGTAAAACTCCAATGGTTCCCTTGCCCGTCACAAGGCATGGTGGGTCGTCCACAGCTTCTCATAGCAGGACAACGTCAACTACGACGAGACCTTCAGTCTGGTCCTCAAGTCGGCCACAATTTAGGTCGTCCTCAGCATCGACGCCTCCAATATCTAGTTGATCCACCAGCTGGACGTCAAGAATGCTTTTCTTCATGGCCACCTAGATGAAACGGGTTATTGCTAGCAACCATCCAGCTTCGTCAACCCGACCGTCCCTGATCATGTCTGCATGTTGTAGAAATCTCTGTATGGGCTTAAGTAGGCTCATTGAGCGTGGTACCAGCGTTTTGCCTCCTGTATTAGGGACTTAGGCTTCACTACTACAGCTTCCGACAACTTTGTTTGTTTACAAAGAGGGTGACTATGTTGCCTACTTGCTACTTGACGCCCACGACATCATCCTTACGGCGTCCTAGACTAAGTACACCGACCGACTCCACCCGTGTTCACCATGACTAATCTTGGGGATCTTCATCACTTCCTCAGGATCTCAATCACACGCTCTGCTTATGGTCTCTTTCTGTACCAACGACAGTATGCGATGGATATTTGCCAGCGAGCTAGCATGGTCTAGTGCCACTCTACAAAGAACATCGGTGGATGCCCATGCCAAGCTCCATCACTAACAGTCCTCCGGTTGAGAAGAAAAGTATGATCATCTTCAGTATCTCGCACTGACCTTCCCCGACCTTGTCTACGTGGCTCAGCAGGTGTGCCTCTTCATGCACGACCCGTGAGAGCCTTATCTCGCATTGATCAAGCGCATCCTTTGCTATGTGAAGGGTATACTTTCTACTGGTCTTCACAACGGAACTGGACTAGTTGACTCTCTTACCGCATACTCGGACACGGACTGGGTTGGTGGTCTAGATTCCTAGTGATCCACTTTTGGCTACTGTGTCTTCCTCGATGACAATTGGGTGTCTTGTCTTCCAAGCGTCAGACTATGGTATCCCACTCTAGTGCAATGGCTGAGTACCATGTTGATGCTCATGCCGTGGGTCGCAGGAGCTTCACGCTACCCCTCGGGCTTCGGCGACGATTGTCTACTACAACAATGTCAACACCGCCTATATGACGGTCAATCCAGTTCATCATTGACTCACGAAGTTTATTAAGATTGACATTCACTTTGACCACGACAAGGTTGCTTTGAGACAGGTTTGGGTGCTCCATGTTCCATCCTCCAATCTGTTAGCAGACCAAAGGCTTGCCTCTAGAGTTGTTTACTGACTTGAGATTGAGCCTTTGCGTCCGAGATCCTCCCAGTGCGCAGGCAGGTATTACAGATGTGTGTGTGTGTGTGTGTGTCTATATATATATATGTGTGTGTGAAAGGTCGATCCCCCTCCCGCCCCGTGATAGGGTGTGTAGTGTTTCCCATCTATCTCTCTACAATATCTAATCGAATACGTAAAATTTTGGATGATACTTGAAGGAATCGTTGGGTATCCAATAGTCAAAATAAAATATTGGATATTTATTTTTTGTTCAGCACAATTAAAGCCAAATCCCCTTGAATAATTGCTCGGTCAGGAAGTATATAATCCATGTTTACCCCTATTTAAAAGGACATGTAATCAAGAGGCATTTGCAAAAAAAAAAAAAAAAAGATAACCATACTTCCACAACACATTTCTAGATTTCTATACAAAATTACTCTTTAATACTTTTATTTCTATTTTTCAGAAAAAAATATATTAGTAACATATTTTTGACGAACCTAGTCAGATAGATGTAACTCGTTCTGAATATTTTAGTGGCAAATTATTTCTTATATAAGCCTGCATCAAAGGTTTTGCCTTTAAATGACAACTAGAAATGATGGGAATATCCCTATAAGCCAATGTGTTTTTATTTTTTTTATTCTCATGTTTTTTCTTGTTAACACCGAACACAACAACACATAGCAAAATTCCCCGTGTGTAAGCCTTCACGAATTGTCATAAAAGTATGAACTTTGACAGCCATTCCTAGGCTAATTTTATTTCCCTAGCTACCAGCCTTGATCTAGTACATAATTTTAATTTTTTTCGCCTTTACTATTTCCTTGTCGATTTTAGGCCAAAAGGGATATTGCTAGTCGTGATACTCCCTCCGGATTTTAAATCCTCGACGTTTTGGACAAGGGCACGGTCTCCAAAACATAACTTTGACTTCTTATTTCTATCAAAATATTTATCAAAAAGTGATATATGTATATTTTTATGAAAGTATTTTTCAAGACAAATCCATCCATATAATTTTCATATTTTCAAATTCAATAACTTAAGATTTATTCACCATTTATATTCCTAAGGTTTGACTCAAACCTTGTCCAAAACGCCAAGTTTTATGAAACGGAGGGAGTATACATGAAACTTGAGTTATTGTCATAACTCGAGAATAACTCGAGCCTTTGTGCACTGTATCTATATTGAGCAACCATGTATAGCAATAACCGCTTAGAATGTATTCACAATGCAGTCTAAGGGAGAGTAATGGCACCTACTTACGCCCAATATATCGCCTCCTATTCTGGTTCTATTATTTTGGTATATGTGTTAATATTAACCTAGTAGGAAGTTTGCTACAAATTTGTATGAGTAGGATTAATGGACATGTGCCTCAGAATTTTCATATGGAATTTTCATGTCAGTCTGCAGCACAGCCCCGACAGGGTAACTGCACTTGATGTTATCCTTTTGTAAAATATTTTATAGTCAAAAAATAATATGAAAACTATTGAATGGGGAGGGAAACAAAGAATAGTAAATTTATAGTTACCTTCTTTTCAAAGAGGCCAAGTGCATCATCATCTTCCAAACCTTTAATATTGTACATATTTCGAAAGCATCCTCAGAACAATGTTTGGCAACAATTCTTTCCCTTGTGGTAATTACGATCCGTCTAGATTTTGCCAAGATATGTTTAATGGAATTCCATTCTTCAACAGAAGATAGATCATCAAGAACAATGAGGCAGTTCTGAACCCCAAGAAGCACCGATAGTTCTCTAGCCGTTGCTGTTCCAGCAGTAGCCCCAGATGAATCTTCTTGAATATCCTTCTGAAGTTGCAAGGCTAGATTCCGAAGAAGCGCATCACGATTGAAAGGACGTAATGCGGTGGCCCAGGCGCCGCTTCCAGCCACTAAGCTCTTGGCTTCGTACATGCTTCTCGATGAGTGTAGTCTTCCCAATGCCACCCATCCCCCAAACGGAGATCACCTTGCAGTCGTCAGTGCTATCTGGGCGACCAACCAAATCAATTACTAGGCGTTTCTCTGCTACACGCTCAACAAAAATGTCTTCAGGCCTGGCTGCCCTTGTATTATTATGGTCAAGCTTCCTTCCAACTGTTGGCGTGGTGGCCACAACATCTCCGCCACCCTCTTCATATGGTTGCCGTTCCCCTTCCTCCTCTATCTCAGTAGCCAACACGAAGTCCCCAAGGTGCTTCCAAAGCTAGTCGAGGTGTTGACTTCGAGATGGGCTTAGCGAAATCCATTACTGGTTTCTCAACCTGAACATGAGTCAAGTAAGTGAATGTTTTCATATGTCAATGCTTCTATATATGTCAGTTGTACAGATAATTACATATATGAAACTTATTTGTATGCATGCATAAATGAGTTGAAGGTTCCAAAAAAAAAATTCCCTTGTGTAAATAGACAACCCAGGATGTCCTTTTCAACTTGGTTTCAAAAAGAAAAAGAAAGAAAGATGTCCTTTTCAACTCCTTTTTTTTGGGATGAATTCAGACATTGCATCGAACCAAACCGCTGTGTAGTATCAGTTCAAATTTGAATTTGGTCCCATACT
The DNA here is from genome assembly GCA_015847255.1 of Hyparrhenia diplandra. Lineage (NCBI taxonomy): Eukaryota > Viridiplantae > Streptophyta > Magnoliopsida > Poales > Poaceae > Hyparrhenia > Hyparrhenia diplandra. The sequence continues at coordinate 66,762 of JADLZK010001381.1, read as the reverse complement.
CCTCATTAGTTAAATAAACAAACTCAAACTCCATATCAAAATAGATGACACCATTGACTTTTGATCCCGAAGTTTGACCACTCATCTTATTCAAAAAATTTATGCAAACACACAAAAACATGAACCATGCTTAAGATACTTTAGATGATGAGGTGAGTCATACATAAGATTTTTGAAACTTGCTAAATTTTTTGAATAAGACGAATGATCAAACTTGTGACAAAAAGTCAACGGCGACATCTTCCCATATGGTCTACTTGAACCAAGCGGAAGAAATCTAGTATGATTGCATCGCAGCCACATCATACATAGCAGACTAATCGAACCAAAGACCGCCTAGAGTCAAGAACACTAGCTAGGAATATGTCTCCGCCATCTCTCTTATAGAAAGATGAAAGAAAGCATCACTAGGACATTAATGTAAGTCTCATGCAATCCAATACATTAATTTGAGTTCGTTTTGTGGACAAAGGAACAGATAAAAGAAAAATCACACATATCGTTGATAAGTTGCTCTGATTAATTAATTACCTTCTTGTGGAATACATAAAGAACACGATCTGCTGATAATTGCCTCAATTCCGACACTTGGTACGGTTGGTCAGTGCACAGGCTTGCAACTTCAACTTGCTTTGAGGCAACGACAACTCTGCTCCCATTCTTCTTGTCAGGGAAGAAGGTTTTGACGATATCCCACTCATCAATCGTGGAGAGGCCATCTATCACAATCAGGTAGCTGTTGCTGCTACTCACTAGTGCACCATAAACATGAACCAACTCACTCTGCCCCATCTTCTCCATCTTGAGCAGAACATTACCGCCAACAGTTGTGCCTTCTTGCTCCTGAGCAGAACTCACATAGAATTGCCTCACGAGGCTGTGGAGGAATTCTGTTGTGTCAAAAGGGCGCATCAGCCGCACCCAAGCACACCATCCAAACTTGGCCTTCACCGTTTGGTCATCATAAGCCTTCCTGATCTCGGACATCTTCCCAAGGTCACCACTTGTTCCCCACACAGCGATAACTCTGAGGTTCGCTGACGCCGCATCACCGTGATCAGCTGGACAAGCTCCACCTTCGCATGTTCTCTTCCACGGCGCCAATGCCGAACATCACCGCCGCTGCATCGGCAAGGCCGGCAGCCTTGGACGAGCCTGTGGCGCTATCCCTGATGAGGCGGTAGCGCCTGTTCCTGTTGCTCACGTCCACCACCTTGGCCTTGAGCTCCTTCACCTCCCTGGCGATGTGGCGGCGGTCGGACAGGTTGTGGGGGATGCACCCCAGAAGAGGAGGCTTCTCCTGCTCCGCCTGGATGGCGAAGTCCATGAGGCTGTCCTCGACGTTGTAGGCCACGTTCGACCTGCTTCACCCAGGCGGTGAGCAGCTTGTCGTTCTGGTCTCGCTCCTCGTCCGCCGTCATCAGGAACGACTGCATCATCTCCAGCTCGTCGGCGACAAAACCCACGTCGCGCTCGACGCCGAGCTGAAGCGCCATCTCCTCCGCAGCGGCGGACTTGGCGTAGCGCAGCGCGCCATCCAGCACGGCCTTGCCGATGCTCACCGCCGTCGCCTCCATTTCTTCGATCCAGCTAGCTCTCAAGCTTCTGCAGTAAAAGATTCCAGCAATACAAGACTGCAACGGTTAAAGATTGCGGGGAGCTTCTGCAGTAAATGTTTTTTTGTCCACTGTAACTGCATCACAGATCCATGACAGCTACTGCAGTAAAAGATTGCGAGGAGCTTATGTACCTTGTACGTGCGGTTGTGCTTGTGCCTGGCTGTCTTGGACGGCGGCACGGGGCGGCCACGGCCACGACTGCCTAGTCGGCGGAGGTCAACTCCTCGCGCCCGACGGCGATGGGGAAGGAGCGAGGCGCAGGATTGACCGAGCCGAGGAGGCGGAGCCGCGGCGTCGACGCAGGGTTGCGGGAGGAGCGGCGTGGCACGGATGGAGGTAATGGCGGCGCGAGTCACGGGAGGGGGGGCGGCCGCGCGCTCCGTCGACCGAGGGGAGGGCGCAGCGGCGTCCGATCTGAGGCCTATCCGAACAGCAAGAGACAGACAGCTCAAACCAAGAGAGAAGAAAAGAGAGGCGAAGTAGGTGAGCTTGCAAATGGTGCTGTGAGAATGATATACTTGGAGGGCTAACGGAGAAGTTTCACAAGGCTCAGCAAATAGTTAATCTAATTGTCGAGAAAATGAAGGGCTCGAAAGAAAAAAAGGTAGGTATGGTACGACGGGTTTTATTTTGGAAAAGAACAGGGGCTGATCCGTTATGACCAAGAACCTATGCGGGTGGATTAGTGAAAAACAGAGGTCGTCTTAAGAAAACAGGCAACATTTGACCCGTGAATGAAGGGACAGGATGGCTCCCTTTCTTGGGACCATGATGATAAGCAAGCTATCCTGCATGACTTCTTCCAGAATCTGATTGGTAAAAAGGTGGCCGGACAAAGAACCTTTCGCTGGACTCAGTTACAGCTAGGTGAACTACAACAGCAGCCAGGACTTGAACTCGACAGACCTTTTTACAGAATCTGAGATACACCATGCCATCCAGCTCCTTCCTAGTGAGAAGGCACCGGGGCCCGATGGATTTACTAGCGATTTCTACAAAAGTTGTTGGAGTATCATAAAATGGGATGTCCTCAGTGTGTTCCATGCTTTCTTCATTCAACACAACGGAGCACTTGAACATCTGAACAGAGCCCAGGTGGTGCTCCTCCCAAAGGCCGAGGTAGCATTGGACCCAAAGGATTTCAGACCTATCAGTCTCATACATTCTATGGCTAAACTGATAACAAAGGTTCTGGCAATAAGACTGGGGGTTTACATTGACAAGCTTATCTCTACTGCCCAAAGTGCGCTCATCCGAAAAAGATGCATTCAGGAGAATTTTCTTTTTGTCGAGGATTGGCGAGACACTATCACCGCACTAAAACACCCGCTTGCCTCCCGAAACTTGACATAACAAAAGCATTTGACTCGGTTTTGTGGGAATATCTCCTTGAGCTGATGAGTAAAAGGGGTTTCCAAACTAGATGGCTTGATTGGTTGGTTGACCTTTTCGTAACTTCGACTTCAACCATCTTATTAATCGGCTGCCCGGTGAGCCTATCAAGCACTGCAGAGGCCTGAGGCGGGAGACCCCTCTCCCCTATCTATTTATCCTAGCAATGGATGTCCTAAATGCAATTTTCAAAGCAGGCAACTGAGCAGGGACTTATTTCAAAGCCGAAAGGTAGACATGCCAACCTAAGAATTTCCATGTACGCCGACGATGTTGTAATCTTTAGTAACCCTATCGTGCAAGACATAAGCTATATCATGGAAATAATGCAAGCGCTCGGGCAGCCACGGGTCTTCGATAAATTTGCGTAAAAGTTCGGGGCCCAAATTAGATGCGCCCTACTAGACATGGACCACATCCTCCATGAATTCCCCGCCGAAGTTGGTTTTCAAGTCGCATCTCGGTCCTACCTCTAACTTTAGGCGTACTCAAAATGGTGCATCTTCGCCTCGCTAGACCGCGCAAAAAGGAAGAGTGGTCGGGTGGCAAGGAAGACTGGTTAATATTGTCTGGCCAAAGAGAACTTGTGAGATCGGTCATCACCGCTACCTGCTTACCTATTGACAGTCTTGAAGCCTCCAAAGAACTTTCTAAAAGAGTTTGATAAGCTACAAAGACGCTTTCTCTAGGCGGTGATAAAGAAATATCGGGAGGCAAATGTAAGAGCATCTCCAAAGGTTTGGCAAATTGTGCTTGGCAAAAGTTGCAATTTGCCAAGTCCGTGAGAAGTTTGTCAAGTTAAATCAAACCTCATCTCCAACGGTTTGACATTTTTAACTTGGCGTAACCCAAATTAGTGGTTGCATGCGGCATGCACGGAGAAAAGCAAAGCCACACGTAGGAGAGGAGTTTTGCCAAGTTGAGATTCACTTGGCAAATATGCGTGGTTTGGACCCTCAAATGTCAAGTCTCACCAATTTGCCAACCCAAATGCCAAACCATTGGAGAGGAAATTTCATAGATTTTGGCATAAATATGAAATGCCAAGCCCAAATGCCAAACCGCCGGAGTTGCTCTAAGGTAGCCCGCCAAGAGTGTGTGCACCCACGCTAATGGAGGGCTCGGGATCATTGAATTGGAGAAGTTTAGCCGCGCCCTCCGCCTGCGATGGATTTGGTTCTTCTTTGGGATTCTCGCAGACCGACCATGGAAGGGCCTTGAACTGCCAGTTGATAAGACAGATGAAGCCCTCTTCAACGCCGCGACAAAAGTGACAATTGGCAATGGCAAGAAAGCTTCTTTCCGACCTCACGTTGGTCGGATGATGAGGCTCCCCGCAAAGATTGTTCCCGCTCTTTTCAAGCATAGCAAAAGAAAAATAGAACAGTCTTTGAAGTTTTACAAACGACAAAATTTAAGCCGCCATAGCAGAGTTCATCTTACTATGGGGAAAGATGCGAATGTAGCCTTGTTGCCCGATACAGGACAATATAGTCTGGCTTCACACACCAAATGGCCATTACAAAGCAAGCTCGGCATACAAGCTGCAGTTTATTGCAACCATAGCATCCCCCACAGCCGGCACCATATGGAAGACTAAAGCCCCACCGAAATGTAAGTTCTTTACCCGGCTCATGATGCAAAACAAGATCCGGACGGCTGCGAGACTGCTCACCAGAGAATGGCCCAATGAGTATTTTTGTCAGCTTTTGTGTTAGAAACCTGGAAACAACCTCGCACTTATTCCAGGAATGTCCTTTCTCAAAGCAAATCTGGGACATGGTGGGTGTATGGATAAAGGTTGACAAAGATTAGACCGGGCAACTGGCTGCAATCTGAGGAGCTCATCAGTTGGTACTTGAATCCGCAAACTCTAGGCACGGTGAAACAAGACATGGGATCCGATCACTGGTGATGCTGACAAGTTGGGAACTCTGGAAAGAAAGAAACAATAGGGTCTTCAACAGAACAGCACGCCGCCAATCAGGTGCTAGGTGCAATTCAAGATGAAGCAAGACTTTGGGCAAGAGCTGGCAATAGGGGTCTGGAGCACTTGCTGTCTGTGCTGCTGCCAAACCAAATTGTTGTAAACATTAATGATGTAAATTAGACCTTTTCGTCAGTAGGGGTGGCTAAGCAAGCGTTGCTTGCATGGCTAAATAAGCGCTCCTTGCGCTTCATCTTGTACATAAACTTTGCTCTACCTTATCAATAAAAGCCGTAACGGATCTTTCAAAAAAAAAAAAAACATTTGACCCGTGAAGACTGATCTGAACTGTCGATGTGGATTGCAGAAGATTCACCATTATCGACGCATTGTACCTAAGTGACTGCATTTTCTTCATTATTGCTGTTCGAATTGATATAAGATATGTCCTGTTAAAAAATGTAATATCATGTGTGAATTGCAACTATTATCATACATGTCTTTCAACGTTCCATGTGTACAGACAGAAATTTTTTTAGTTTGTGCTTCTTCATTCGTATTATCACATCTTCAAATTATAAGTGGACTAGGTATAAATTTGTAGTTAAGATAAATTCTGTAGTTTTGATTTTTTTTTCTGTTGGCTCATTTTTTTTCAAAACATTTGCATATATATGTTCAAATTTTTTTAGTTTCTATGTTCAAAGTTTCTCAATTGTTTTTATAAATCTTAATATATCTGCTATGTGAAATATTCTCATTCTTTCCTTTTTTTTTTTCTCATACATTTTTATCATCATGTTTATTAAAAATTTTGTTTTATGATTATATTTCTTACAACTTACTGTTCAATTATAAACTCAATGTTTTTATACAAAATTAACTGTATTAGAGTGCACCTTTACCTTTATTTGAATATAAAACATTCCCCCACCCTTTTTTTTTACCCTATAATCCACGGTCCCAAATAAGAAAAATGGAAAAACCCAACATTTATTCGTTGCCTGGGTGTTCGAAATCGAGATCTTCGGTGGGAATGTATTAGCGCGCGTGGTAACGGTGTCGTAGCTTGTAACGGAGATCCGCTCGTCAGGAATGATTATGGTGCGCACTCTTCTTGCTCCTAAAAAACCCAAAAGGATCGTTCTCGCCCTGCCCAATCCCCTCCGTGCGTGGATTTTTTTGTGAAATTTTGCTCTTTTTTTAAAAAAAATTCAAATCTATCCGTCGCTTTGAAAAAATTTGCACGGGTATCCTTTTGGTTGCGCCATCTCCGTAGCGCGATTTTTTTACATACTGTCGTGCCACCGCGATGTGACGCGACCGGTCAGGCACGCCGCGGGCGTCGCGTTGACCGGGTTGTCGGGCGTGGCATGACGCTGGGCCCCAAAGACGTCAAGGCCAAGGTACATGCGGCGCGACGCACCCGAGCATGGGATCCCATGCAAATAATAATACAAGTCCTATCTTTGGGAAAAAAAATGTCGATCGTATTAATCGTGAGCAATTTTCGCTTATTTGTGATAATTGTTGTCCTACCATGACCTAACTAGGCTCAAAAGATTCGCCTCACGTGTATATCAAAATTATATAATTAGTTTTTATTTACCTACATTTAGTGTTCCATGCATGAGACAAAAGATTTGATATGATACGCTAATAGTGAATTTTGGAGAGAGAATTGGGGAACTAAACAGGCTAGCCAGATAAACTTTAAATATACTCCTAGCTCAATGATGTGACAATACGTGCTGCACCGCTATGTACTACTGCCAAGCAAATTTAGGGGTGTTTAGTTGGTGAAATATTTTAGGTTCGGGTATCGTAGCACTTTTCATTTGTATTTAGTAATTATTGTCCTACCATAGACTAATTAGGCTTAAAAGATTCATCTCGTACTTTTCAGCCAAACTATATAATTAGTTTTTTTTATTTATCTACATTTAGTGCTCCATGCATGTGTTAAAAGATTTGATGTGACAGAAACTGTAACACTTTTTGGGTTGGTGGTGGGCAAGTAAAAAATATGCATGCATGCACGCGATTCCTGCCCATCCCTGACGCGCATGCATGGAAGAGCAGTACTATTTGCATGTGTATTTGTGCAGTACTATTTGAATGGCTCGAAAGTACTATTAAACTAGGAGTATTCCCCGCGCGTTGCTGCGGGTATACAATAGAATTTTATTTAATTTCGTAGAGTACAAATGAATTTGGTGCGCTGGTACGCAATAGAATTTTATTTAATTTTCTTAGAGTACAAATGAATTTGGTGGAGAGATCAGTTTGACATAGTGCCGCTATGGGTTATTAGTTTGCCTCAAATGTCTGCAAATTTGAATGAATGCTTCGATCCTTGATTCTTCGGATGCTTAGGCCATGTGGTGGTTAGATCCCTGGATAACGTGACACAAAGAAGATCATCCACCTGATGAAACTGAAACCGAAGGATAGAATGGGAAGGGAAATCACATAATTTTGAAGGCAAACTGTAGGAATCAATAAATTACTAATTTCTTTAATCTAAACCATGCTAAAGCAGGGGATTTGCTTTGATGCCTCCACTACCCAGATGCTCTGCCACCATCCACGACGCTAGCCATGTCCTTCTTGGTCGTCGTCGTCGTTAAGATAGCTTCTATCTACCCATTGACGATGACGCCTCCTGCAAATCAACACAAACGCAGTGGTTAGTGCTACCTTGGTAGCAGCAGATCGAGAGAGAACCAATGCAAGTAGGAAGACGTAGCTACGCACGACCTCAGCCGGCCGGCGACGAAGACATAGGATGACGCCTCCTGCAAATCAACACAAACACAATGATGTACGATGAGTCATGCTCCCTGGCAAGGAAGACGACATAGCTAGGCGCGACCTCGGTGGTCAGCAACACGCTTCATGGGTGTGAAAATGTGTGATACGGCGTGAGTTTGGAGCCGGCCGGATTCATTATTTGAAGGAATGGCATCACATATGTGCAGAGGAGATGAGCAGGTGCAGGGAAACCAGCGGACTGCGACGATTTGTTTTCGCCGCCACGCAGCCGGGCGCCGCGCATGTAACGCGCATGAAACGATTAGTATTCCAGTCGCCGAAACGATTAGTATGCAACAGTAAATTAGAAAGGATGATGTAAGCATGCAACAGTTTGTAGATGATACTTAAATTAGCAGGCACACGCGCATGCAACCATTAAGTATTCCACTCGCCGAACGCGTCGGACTTGCTGAACACTTAACAGAATGCATGGGAGCAGAGGAGACGTCCTTTGAACTTCAGATATTTAAATCAGTATATACGTGCTTTGGGGGCTAGAGGTAGTGCACCTTGGTGTAATTAGGCTGACCAATCGAAACGCTAGAGAACTCCCCTAGGGGGGATCTCTTATAGGAGATTTAGATACTCACTCGCCCTAAATATTTGTCCTTTCGCTTCCGAGAAACAATCTGCCGTCAATTATATATTAAAATATATAAATATTTATGTTAAGTTAGTATCATCGGAAATATCTTTTTGTCTAGTTTTTTAATAAATTTATTTAAAAATATAAATGTTGCACATATTTTATACAAATCGAGTCAAACTTGTGGCACGAAAAACCAACGGTGACAAACAATTAGAGACGGATGGAGTAGGTCAATAGTGCTGCTCTGTTAGCATGGGATCCCATGCTGGTGCGTCGCGCCCGCATGCACCGGCGCTGACGTGTCATGCCACGCCAAAGAATCGGTCAACGCAGCCCGCCAAAGATGCCACGACCGGTCGCGCCACATGCGTGGCGTGACATGTGTAAAAATCGCCACCGGAGATGGCGCGACCAAAAGGGATACCCCGTGCAAAAATTTTTCAAACGACGGACAGATTTGAATTTTTTTTTTTAAAAAGGCAAAATTTCACAAAAAATCCTCCGTGCGAACACCCGGCCCGCTCCCTCCCCTCCCCTCCCCGCGAACGGAACACCCGCCCCGCCGCTCCGCATCCGCCAAGCAGACGCCAACTCGTCCCCAACCTCCCGACGAAAATCGAGCTCCACACGAAAAACTTTCCCAAAGAAAGCGGGCGGATGCCGCTCTTTGACTCATGTAGCTGCCTTTTCCTATCCTTTTTCCTTCCGATCTCCTTGATTCGGGGATTTATTAATTTGCTACTCTTACGAATGCTCCCGCCTAGAAACCATTCTTATATGACGCCTTATTTATTTACCCCACAACACAAGAATAACCTTATTTCTTTGCCATTTTTGCTGATGTGGCGTGCCACGTCGTCCAGCAAGCGTGGACAGCAGGCTTGAGGCCTAAACTGAGACGGAAATGACCATTCTGCCCTTCCTTTATTTCCCTTTCATTTTGTTGCTCCCCGCCATCACGTTTGGTGCATTTCTTAGCCGAAGCCCGTGTATTGTGAATTGAGTTGATAGCAGAGTAGATTTTTATTTTCTGTTGACACTCAGGCCTTGTCTAGATTGCTAAAATTTATAACCGCATGTCACATCGCATATCAGAAGACGTTTCGCTTTGTTAGTGCACTACTACACAACAAAGATATTGTAACACTTTCTAGTAATATATTCATCAATGTGTTACAATAAAATCTCACAAGAATACAAAAAATAAGGTATTACAGACTTTGATTGTAACACAAAACACTTTTTTTTCTTAACAATACGCTATCGATAATGATTTTAGTAACACAAAATTAATGTTACAAGCAAAATGTTACAAATTGGTACTCTGTTGTAACACATAAATGGAACATATAAAATATGTTACAAATAGATGCTTTGTAGTAACACAAAATAATGTTACACTCCAAGTGTTACAAAGATTCACAGAGAAATCGTCCTCTAAACTCTTCACTTTCCTATGCTCGCGCGCGTGTCTCTACGCGGTGGACCCATGCGTCCTAGAATCATGCTCCTGCTTGCTTGCATTCCCCGAGACTAAGAAAATTATTATCTGGGACTTCAATCGTCATGATCTGCAGTTTTGGAACTCTAATGATTAACTTCATAAAAATTTGGCTTTAAAATGTTGGGCACTTGATTTTCTTGCCATTATGTATATTTTTCTCGCTTTTGTAGTATTTTCCATGTATTTAACACAGGAACCGACATTTCTGCCTTCTAGTCATTTGCACATTTTGTATTTGTTCTTTTGCATGTTATGTAATATATCATAGCAAGATAAATCGTAACAAGTTCCATAAATTTTAGTGCTCTAGAGTTATTTTATACGAAATGCTAAAAACAAGCATCAAAATATAATATACGTGCACTTGCAAATTAGTTGAAAAAGAACTTAAATAATAATTAAAATATTCACTAGTGTAAAAACTCAAATGCTAAATAACATCGTGTAGATCTCGTTCAATAATTGAAATAGATATATTATTTGACAAATTCGGAGCTCATTGGAAAAGTTAAAGAAATTTGAAATTAAAGAGACAGTGCAGATGTCAGCTTCACCAAAAGTCAAAACCAGTCGGCATGCAACGTCCAAGCGCGAAACTTGTGAAAGGTTTTTTTAGCAAATTTGTGAAAGTTGAAACGCTAAACACGATAGGCATGCAGGCAGAAACAGACTCAAGGGCTCCACGCATCCAAATAAGCACATGCACAGAGGCCAGCCTAGTACCGTGACGAGGCCCAAAAGAAACCACTCCCAAGACATAACCGACTGATTCCTCTCCAGATCCCAATCCTCTAATCGTCAATCGACGAGCGGGCTGCGGCGATCTGCGTTCCCAAGGGCGCGCGGCGCTGTGGGGTGCGAGCAGCTGGCGGCGGCCGATGGCCTTGGCCAGCGGCGGCGGTGGCGGGCGGCCTTGCCGTCGCGGTGGCTTCTTCCATTCCTCGGCGGGCCGCGGGCGGCAAGGAGCGCCTGCGCTTCGCACTCGGCCTCGTGCCTCGGCGTCGGCGGCACGGCTAGGCGGCAGGCACTGGTATGTCTGGCTTCCGCCTTCTGGGCCAGCGCCATTGTCCTTTTAGTTTAATAGTGATTAACTTGTAGCAATGATTCAGTTTAATTTTTATTCATTAAGCATGAATATTAGGGGATTCCCCTGTGAAGTCTGAGAAATGAAATCATTAGTAAGAAAACGGAACTGCAGCCCCCATTCAATTGGCTCTGCATGTGCTTATTTGATTCTTAGCAGTTGATTCTGCATGTGCTTATTTGATTCTTAGCCTGGGATTTTCTTTGTGCAGCGAATAGGAGCAAGGCTGATTAACATGTTTCTGAACATTAAAGCAAATATGAAGATTGGTTGCCATTGCCACGCTGAGTCTATCTTGTGCGAAGGTATAGATGCAAGGGATGATTGTGCAGCTGTCAACAGACATAGATGCAAGTCAGCCAACACCTCAGTCCATTACTGTAAAAGCGCATCTATCAAATTTAGTCTACAATGTGTGCATCGATCATCCTATAACAAAAGATGAGACATTAGTAAGGTCCACGCTTGGATGCAACAATATTTTAGTTGCTTGGCCTTTCATGTTTGTATGTTCAAACTACCTTTCATCTTACATCAATCTTACATCAATAGGCGAAATAAATATTTATTTCATAATGTGAATATGTTACAATAGATATAAATAAGTGTTACAAGCCACGTGTTCCTACTGTGCTCCGCCATAATGTAGAAGTGTTACCAGAACAAAAAAAAAAAAAAAAAAAGTGTTACAACAGAAATCTTCGTAACACAAGGCAAATGTTCTAATAGATAAATAAATGTGTTGCAGACCATGCTTTCTACCATATTGTAAAGTGTTACTATAGAAAAAAAGTGTTACAACAGAAATTATTGTAACACTAGACAAATGTTCCTATAGACAAGTATATGTGTTACAATAAACCAGTCTATAGTAACATAGGCAATTGGAACACAAAAGACAATGTGTTACTAATGTAGCTAGTAATACTTTTTTTCCAACCTATAGTAACACAAGTTGGTGTTACTATATCCTCGTTATAGTAGTGGTGGTAAATATCATCTACCATGGAGTAACTAGGCTCAAAAGAATCGCCTCGCAATGTACATCTAAACTGTATAATTAGTTTTTTTTACCTATATTTAATACTCCAAAGATATGTCTTTTGGTGTATGAACGGGCAGTGTATGCTTGTATAGTAAGCAACGTGACGAGCGGCATGGAATATATCAGAATATATGGATAGCGACTTGTCTCTGATTTTTTTTTTTTTTTGAAAAGGGATGCTAGATCTTTTTAGCCGGAAAAGAAAGGGCTGGATAACGGCGATTACAGTTGAACAAATGTGTGTCCCATCTGGCCATCTCTAGTCCTTTTTTTTTTTTTTTTTTGACAACATCTAGTCCTTCGTTAGCGATGTCACGTGTTAGAAAACTGTGCACACGCTGGAGCAACGTCCATGTTTGATTTTTGTCAAAAAAAAAAAAAAAAAAAGCGCACCGCACCAACATACAGGCTTGAATTATATAAAAAGAAAAAAAAACGATCTGGAAGTGCACATACGTCTGGCTGGGAGCAACAAAAGGGTGAGGAAATGAATGAAGGGTAGGATAGTCATTTCGCATCTCGAACTAGTGCTTCAAGGCTGCTGTCCACGCTGTTCAGCTGAGTTGGCACGCCACATCGTGAAAAAGGCAAATAAATAAGGAAATTACTATTTTGTGGGGCAAAAAAATAAGGCGTCATATAAGAGTGGTTTCTGAGCAACGAGCGTTCGTAAGAGTGGCAAATAAATAAATAGCCCCCTTATTCAGCCACGGATTCCATTGATTCTCGGCTTATTCATTTGCTTCTCGCTCTGATCTACCGATCCATCCAGTTTTTTTGATTTTTCCTCATTTCCTTCGCCCAGTTGCTTCTCCCTATCCTACTGTTCATCTTCCCCGCCTTTCCGCCACCAAGCTCCTTGTGAACTGCGCAAGAAGAGCCTCCTCGTGCCCCCTTCGCTGGTCTCTCTTGCCCCGCTGGATCGCTGCCAGAGTAGCAGATTCACTCGGGCACCCCGCCCCTCGCTTTCGGGCGCCGCAAGTGAAGTTGCAGGTATACAATCTGGAGCCAAACTCAAGGCACGGCGTGAGCCATGAACTTTCTTGCATGGAACTGTCAAGGATGCGGTGGGAATCTTGATAGCCCAAAGATGCGCCATCTTACTGTTGACACCTGTTATAGCATAATATTAATAGTCAACTAAACATGAAATAAGGGCATAAAATGAATATCAACATAAGTCTAGGGGTTTTACTGACATAATTCCACGAGTTTTGGTATTCTGTGACTTTCCAGGGACTTAACAGATAAATGCAGAGAAGAGTGGAGAAAGTTCCGGAATATACAAGACATATGATGACAAGACTTGACCGTGAAGCAACTCAATCCGAAAAGTGAACTAAAACATTCTAGAAAGTACCGAGAGAACACTTGAAGGAACCAGAGGCCGAGAGGAGATAGGCCACCGGGCGGCCGCCAAAGCCCATCTAGGCCGGCCGCCGGTGGGTCCCACCTATCGCCCTCATCTTCCTATGGCGGTTCACTACCGACATTGAGGTTGTTTCTACACCGCTGCTCAAGGCTCGGTTTGATCCAATGGTGGAGATTAGAGTTGTAAACGCAATACAAAAGGACTGCTCCACCTCGGACTATATAAGCGCCCCGTGGTCGACCCCCAAGGCTTATCTCTCTCATTATATTTTATTAGTTATCTACAGAGCAAAAGTTAGGGTTTCAATTAGAAGAGAGATCCTCTAGTTGTCTAGTTCATCTAGTTCAACTAGTTCATCTAGTTGTAATTAGATCAAGGAGAGAGAAGAGGAGGAGAGAGTTGAAGAGCCGGACTTGTCGGATCTTCATCAACTTTGTAATCTTGCAAAGAATAGTTCGTCTTCAACAAATCTCCGTGTTCTTCATTTATTAATTCTAAGCTCTTTATTTACTTTTATTCAACATTTACTTCTACTTTATTTATTAGATTCCCGCTTGCATTAAGTGCTCTAGTCTTTGCAATGCTAGAGTAGTAATTATTAGATTAGGCGTGGTGCTTAGTCTAGTGGTTACCTGAATTGCACCCAATCCCACGGATAGTTTGTGGTAGCCCTAGGTGGTGACAAACGACGGTCGGCGTATTCCACCACGTTCGGATTGGTGTTTGTAGGACCGTAGTCGGAGCTTACTAGCCCCCTTCTCATCCCTTTCGTGGCTAGTGTTCTCGATGTCCCATAATAAATAAACCTTGAAGTATCTTTGATTCCTAGATCTATTAGAGAAGCCTTAGAAACTTTCTCTCTTTCCTCACAAACCCATAGTTATCCTTGGATAACTTATTATCTTGATTAGTGCACTTCACGCTCCCCGTGGAAATCGATACCTTGGAATACTCCCGGGTGAAAGCTACATCGGTATCCGTGCGCGCTGCGGATTTTTTTGTGTGCGTTAATTTATACCAACAAGCTTTACGGCGCCGTTGTCGGGAACGGTAGTTGTGCTAATCTCGAACCAAGTTCATCTATTTTATCTTTTCTTTTTACCACTATCCCTTCCACATGGATTTCACTCCAATCTATAAATTCTTTGCTCCAAAGGGCGACTTGTTGGAGCCTCCACCATCATCACACCCCATTCTTACAGATAGCTATGAGCTTCGCCCTGCTCTAATAGCCAAAGTGCAAGAGCAATCCTTCTCCGGTTTAGCGTGATGAAGATCCATACGCACACCTTAAAAGAATTCGAAAGGTTGTGTTCTTGTCGGGTATTCTTGGCATGACACAAGAGACCATTAAATGGAAGTTATTTCCGTTCTCCCTTAAGGGAAGAGCGAAAAAAGTGGTATGCTCATTCCGTAAGAAGCGTAAATGAAAATTGGGATGAACTTCTAGAAAAATTTTGTCGTGCTTTCTTCCCACTTTATAAAATTGCAGACCTTAGACTTGAAGTGCTTACATTTAAACAAAAAGAGAAGGAGACTCTAGGAGCAGCCTGGGCTAGATTCACAAGCCTTACCAATTCCGGCCCAAACCTTTCCTTGCGAGACCATGTCCTGTATTATCATTTTTACCTCGGCCTTAATAAGGAAGTTTGCTCTACAACTAGACATCGCCCTCGGAGGTTCATTCTCACATAAAATTGCTAGTGAGGGAAAAGCCATTCTTGAGAGAATCCTTGAAAACACCCCATACACTGGCATCTATGATGAATTCCCTGAAGAAGAAGTCGAGTTAAGCCCTGAACCAATAAAGGAGGAACATGCAACCGAATTGGAACTTCCAAATTGACTCTTCTAATATTTTGATTGTTGAAACACCTCCCGATAAGGGAACACAAAGCCAATTAGAGGATGATGAACCATCACCTTTAGAGCTTCCCTTTGAATTCGAGGAAGATATCTTTGAAGATTATGGAAACACCTCAAATTTTCCTATCCAAGTGAGACCTCTAGTAAAGACCACTCTACATGATCCACTAGAAGAATATGTTAGAATAGAACACCTCAAAAGCCTTTCAGCAATTATGAGTTATGAATGGCTAACCGAAGCGGAGTTATCACCCGAGATTGCTCGAGTCACCTCCCCTTCAACTATTCTTCTATGCCAAATTAGGGGGTCTGCTAGAAAAGTCCACTACAATTCTTCTGTCGGGATAAACATTATTTCAAAAGAGTTGGCTGATATTCTTTATCCCGACACGTTCTTAACTCCATCACAAAAACTTCTACAAGGCCCATCAGGATTTATTCTTGAAAGCCATGGAATTTTAAGGGCTATTCCTGTTAAAATCAACAACTCTGAGTTATGTTTAGATTTTCATATTTATGACATCTCGAAGTTGATCTCTTGATTGGCGCACCAATCATGAGACTTTTTACAGAAGAACCATTGCGAGGTCACTTAGACTTCAAGGTTGGGAATTCCACCATGACTATTCCTCTTGATCGATCTATTAATACGTTAGTGGAATCCAGACCCGAACAAGACCCTATTGAGGAGGTATTAATGGCATCTCTACAAGAGATGGCCCAACCATCCTTCGATGTTGAACACTTCGTTGAAGAAGAAGAAGAGTTGGTAGAATCCATTGAGCTAGACGAAACCGAACAACCTCCACCTCCTCCAATAGAACTAAAACCACTTCCTCCCGGCTTAAAATATGTCTTCCTTCATAATAATCGAAAACTCCTCGCCATTATCGCGACAAGCTTTCCCATGAAGAGACTAATAAACTTGTCACCGTCCTAGAAAGACATAAAAAGCCATAGGCTACTCACTTGAGACCTCATAGGGATTAGCCCCAAACTTTGCACACATCGTATCCCTATTGATCCGGATGCATCACCCTCTAGGGAACCACAACGTAGACTTAACGAGAGCTATGCGAAGTTGTTAATAAAGAAGTCCTTAAGCTCCTACACGCTGGGATTATTTATCCCGTGCCACATAGTGAGTGGGTTAGCCCCGCCCAAGTTGTGCCAAAGAAGGGAGGAATGACGGTCGTTAGGAATGAGAAGAATGAACTCATACCTCAACGAACCATCACAGGGTGGCGCATGTGCATTGATTACCGAAAACTCAACAAGGCTACAAAGAAAGATCACTTTTCGCTACCCTTCATTGATGAAATGTTGGAACGGCTTGCAAATCACTCTTTCTATTGTTTCCTTGATGGTTATTCGTTATCATCAAATTCCAATCCACCCCGTGGACCAAAGTAAGACCACTTTTACATGCCCGTATAGAACTTATGCATACCGACGAATGTCGCTCGGATTATGCAATGCTCCAAATTCTTTCCAACGGTGCATGATGTCTATTTTCTCTCGATATGATCGAGAGCAAATCATGGAAGTGTTCATGGACGATTTCACCGTCTATGGCAAAACTTTCGATGATTGTTTGGAGAACTTAGATAAAGTCTTACAAAGGTGTGAAGAAAATTCCTTAGTCCCGAACTGGAGAAATGCCATTTTATGGTTCAGAAGGAATAGTACTTGGACACAAGGTGTCCGAACATGGGATAGAGGTGGATAGAGCAAAGATTGAAGTTATTGAACAACTTCCACCTCCCACAAATGTGAAAGGAGTCCGAAGCTTCTTGGGACATGCAGGGGTTCTATAGGCGCTTTATCAAAGATTTTTCTCAAATCGCTAGACCCCTCGACTAGTCTTTTAGCTAAAGATGCACCTTTCATCTTTAGTAATGAGTGCCATGAATCTTTCCAAATCCTTAAAAGAGCACTCACTTCAAATCCAATTATTCAACCACCCGATTTCAAACTTCCTTTTGAGATCATGTGTGATGCTAGCGACTTTTTGCGGTTGGTGCCGCTTTTAGGCCAAACCAAGGATAAGAAGCATTATGCCATATCCTATGCTAGCAAAACCTTGTCGAGCACATGCTCAATTATTATACCACCGAAAAAAGAGTCGTTGGTCGTTGTCTTTTGCTATAGACAAGTTTAGATCTTATTTAGTGGGGGCAAAGGTAATAGTTTACACGCACTATGCCGCTCTTAAGTACCTCCTCACTAAGAAAGATGCTAAGCCTCCTGGCTACTGATGGATTCTTCTACTCCAAGAGTTTGACTTAGAAATCCGAGATAAAAAGGGAGTAGAGAATTCGGTAGATCACTTGTCTAGGATTTCATACAAGGAGACATATGAGCTACCTATCAATGATTATCTAAGGGATGACACCTTGCTCATGATAACACACTCCGATCCATGGTATGCAAACATCGTGAACTTTATAGTAACAGGCTATGTCCCACCCGGTGAAGACAAAAGAAAACTAGTCTATGAGAGTCGCCATCACCTATGGGATGAGCCTTATCTTTTCGAGTTTGCGCCGATGGGTTGTTGAGAAGATGTGTTCCTATGGTGAGGCTACTTAAATTATGGAAAGATGTCATGCCTCGCCATATGGAGGACATTATGGAGCATTCCTGACACATGCCAAAATCCGGCAAAGTGGTTTTTCCGCCAACGATGTATGCGAGATACAAAGGAATTTGTTAGAAGATGCCACGATGCCAAAAGCATGGAAACATAAATACACAAAATGCAATGCCTCTCATAAACAATCTCCAAATTGAACTATTTGATGTTTGGGGGATTGATTATATGGGGCCATTTCCCAAGTCCGAAATTTCGAATACATCTTAGTGGCCGTAGACTATGTATCCAAATGGGTAGAAGCAATGCCATGTCGAACGAGTGATTCAAAACATGCAAAGAAAATGTTCCATGAAATCATATTTCCTCATTTTGGTACACCTCGGGTGGTCATAAGTGATGGAGGATCTCATTTCATCGATAAAGACTTCCGAAAGTATTTAGCAAATCATCGGATTCGTCATAATGTTGCAACACCATACCATCCTCAAACTAGCGGTCAAGCGAAAAACATCTAACAAACAAATCAAAAATATTCTCGCAAAAAGACTGTGGGATGAAATGGGGAAGACATGGAAGGATCGGCTTCCAGATGCACTATGGGCTTACCGAACCGCATACAAGACACCTATAGGCATGTCACCTTATCAACTTGTATATGGGAAAACATGCCATTTGCCTGTTGAATTGGAGTTCAAGGCTCATTGGGCGATCAAGAAATGGAACATGGATCTCCACCTAGCCGGGCGAAGCGCCCCGATGCAACTATCTCGAGCTAGAAGAATGGAGAGAAAAAGGCTTATCACAACTCCAAGATCTACAAAGAGAGAACAAAAAGATGGCATGATAAGAGAATTAAACACAAGGAGTTCAAGCCTGGAGACAAAGTTCTACTATTCAATTCAAGAGTAAAGCTCTTTGGACATGGTAAGTTGCGAAGTAAGTGGGATGGACCATATAATGTCGTCGACACATCAACGCATGGAGCCATCACCATCCAAGATGATACAGTAACACGCTCAAGGTAAATGGACAACGCTTGAAAGTTTACTTAGAGCCACGAGATCAACATGGTTGAAGAGCTAGATGTAATTGAGTTTATATGATTATTATATTAGAAACACTCTAGACAACTAATGCTTAATTGCCTAACCTTTAATCAGTTCCACAAGCTTTGTTGTCTATTTGAGTGTTGCAGATTAATGGGAGAACGACATGATAGGATGACACCCTCATCATTGTCTACTTTAACTTCCACATCATCAACATCCCGACATATCAATCTAGCTTGGGGAGAGCACCCCCAGCTTATCACGATAAGTATCTCTTTACTATATATTATTAGTCTATATATCTTTTGCTTTGTTTGATAAGAGTCTAGTGTTTAAAAGAGTCTTTGTTAGAGTATGAGAATAAATGATCTAGAGGGAGTATTCACCGCTTTGCTTTTGCTCAAATAAAATGAACCTTAAGTATGGAAATGATGAATAGTTGCTCTCGCTGTAATTCCTTACACGTACCTAGTTTTCAACCTTGAATTCTCCCAAGTTTCGTATAAAAAACTGTTTTGACACATGATTTACTTTGAATGTTGAAAACTTGTGGGTAATAAATGCTTGATCTAAGTCTAGGTAATTGACGGATATGATATATGAAAGGTTGAGTCGCTATTTATCTTGTTCCTAGTGATACTAGAGTCCTGGAGAATTTTCTTTAAAAATTAAAAGTGCTACATGATGAGTTCCTCAGATGACAGAGTGTTCTTACCATATATATACCTCTTACAACCTACACTCCACTCATATATGCTACTTCTATCCTGGAAGTACGCATCCATCATATTCCACAAAAAGCCCATCATTGCTATAATGCTCATAGTTCTTGCTACTTGTCTCTCCAAAAGAAAAAAAAAAATGAGGCTTGGGTTGTATTCAAAAAAAAAAAAAAAAAGGGAGATGAAAATGGACAAGTGTCCTACGGCGAGTAGAGCCTACCTCCCTAAAGAGATGAAAAATGAACAAGTGTTCGAGGGCGAGTAGAGCCCACATCTCTTAAAAAAAAAAAAAGAGAGAAAAAGGGACACAAGTCCGAGGGTGAGTAGAACCCACCTCTCCTCGAAAAGAGAGAGAGAGAGAAAATGGACACAAGTCCGAGGGTGAGTAGGACCCACCTCTCTAGAAGAAAGAAAGAAAAAAGAGTATGCCACCTAGGTTCTCTACAACATATCCAAAGGAGAGATAGTTTCAAGGAGCAAAAGTAAAATGGGGCTTCACGTTTACCACCATCTTATTTACACCATATGCCACTTTCACCATATATGACCCTCACAAAATTCTCATATTTTGAAAATCTTGCAAAAACTCCAGGATAATAGTTGATCTAAGAGCTTGAGACATAGTGTTTGACTTGATTATTCTATCTTTCAATTGCTCAAGACCCAAGTGAAGGTTATAAGCCCCATGATAAAAAGGTTTAAAAAATTAGAATAATATCTTTTGAGGAGAATTCTTGTTTGAAGCATGTGTACTTTTGAGGTATGAAAGCATTGTAGCAACTCCTGATCCATTGTTAAGTTTGGCTTTGCTAGGGACTAGCAAAGGGTAAGCTTGGGGGAGCTTGTTGACACTGTTATAGCATAATATTAATAGTCAACTAAACATGAAATAAGGGCATAAAATGAATATCAACATAAGTCTAGGGGTTTTACTTGACATAATTCCACGAGTTTTGGTATTACGTGACTTTCCGGGGACTTAATGGATAAATGCAAAGAAAGAGTGGAGAAAGTTTCGATACAAGACATATGATGACAAGACTTGACCGTAAAAAGCAACTCAATCTGAAAAGTGAACTAAAACATTCTAGAAAGTACCGTAGAACACCTGAAGGAACCAGAGGCCGAGAGGAGACAGCCACCGGCGGCGCCAAAGCCCATCTAGGGCCGGCCGCCGGTGTGGGTCCCACCTATCGACCTCATCTTCCTATGGCGGTTCACTACCGACATTGAGGTTGTTTCTACACCGTTGCTCAAGGCCGGTTTGATCCAATGGTGGAGATTAGAGTTGTAAACGCAATACAAAAGGACTGCTCCACCTCGGACTATATAAGCAGCCCCCGTGGTCGACCCCAAGGCTTATCTCTCTCATTATATTTTATTAGTTATCTACAGAGCAAAAAGTTAGGGTTTCAATTAGAAGAGAGATCCCTCTAGTTGTCTAGTTGTCTAGTTCATCTAGTTCAACTAGTTCATCTAGTTGTAATTAGATCAAGGAGAGAGAAGAGGAGAGTTGAAGAGCCGGGACTTGTCGGGATCTTCATCAACTTTGTAATCTTGCAAAGAACTAGTTCATCTTCAACAAATCTCCGGTTTCTTCATTTATTAATTCTAAGCTCTCTATTTACTTTTATTCAACATTTACTTCTACTTTATTTATTAGATTCCCGCTTGCATCAAGTGCTCTAGTCTTTTGCAACGCTAGAGTAGTAATTATTAGATTAGGCGTGGTGCTTAGTCTAGTGGTTACCCGAATTGCACCCAATCCCACGGATAGTTTGTGGTAGCCCTAGGTGGTGACAAATCGACGGCCGACGTATTCCACCACGTTCTCGATTGGTGTTTGTAGGACCGTAGTCGGAGCTTCCTAGCCCCCTTCTCATCCCTTTACGTGGCTAGTGTTCGATGTCCCATAATAAATAAACCTTGAAGTATCTTTGATTCCTAGATCTATTAGAGAAGCCTTAGAAACTTTCTCTCTTTCCTCACAAACCCATAGTTATCCTTGGATAACTTATTATCTTGATTAGTGCACTTCACGTTCCCGTGGAAATCGATACCTTGGAATACTCCCGGTGAAAGCTACATCGGTATCCGTGCGCTGCGGATTTTTTTGTGTGCGTTAATTTATACCAACAAGCTTTCTGGCGCCGTTGCCGGGGAACTGTAGTCGTGCTAATCTCGAACCAAGTTCATCTATTTTATCTTTTCTTTTTACCACTATCCCTTCCACATGGATTTCACTCCAATCTATAAATTCTTTTGCTCCAAAGGGCGACTTGTTGGAGCCTCCACCATCATCACACCCCCCATTCTTACAGATAGCTATGAGCTTCGCCCCGCTCTAATAGCCAAAGTGCAAGAGCAATCCTTCTCTGGTTTAGCAGATGAAGATCCATACGCACACCTTAAAAAATTCGAGCAGTTGTGTTCTTGTCGGGGTATTCTTGGCATGACACAAGAGACCATTAAATGGAAGTTATTTCCGTTCTCCCTTAAGGGAAGAGCGAAAAAGTGGTATGCTCATTCCGTAAGAAGCGTAAATGAAAATTGGGATGAACTTCTAGAAAAAATTTTGTCGTGCTTTCTTCCCACTTTATAAAATTGCAGACCTTAGACTTGAAGTGCTTACATTTAAACAAAAAGAGAAGGAGACTCTAGGAGCAGCCTGGGCTAGATTCACAAGCCTTACCAATTCCGGCCCAAACCTTTCCTTGCCAGACCATGTCCTGTATTATCATTTTTACCTCGGCCTTAATAAGGAAGCTGCTCTACAACTAGACATCGCCTCAGGAGGTTCATTCTCACATAAAATTGCTAGTGAGGGAAAAGCCATTCTTGAGAGAATCCTTGAAAACACCCCATACACTGGCATCTATGATGAATTCCACTCGAGAAGAAGTCGAGTTAAGCCCTGAACCAATAAAGGAGGAACATGCAACCGAATTGGAACTTCCAGTTGACTCTTCTAATATTTTGGTTGTTGAAACACCTCCTGATAAGGGAACACAAAGCCAATTAGAGGATGATGAACCATCACCTTTAGAGCTTCCCTTTGAATTCGAGGAAGATATCTTTGAAGATTATGGAAACACCTCAAATTTTCCTATCCAAGTGAGACCTCTAGTAAAGACCACTCTACATGATCCACTAGAAGAATATGTTAGAATAGAACACCTCAAAAGCCTTTCAAAGAATTATGAGTTATGAATGGCTAACCGAAGCGGAGTTATCACCCGAGATTGCTCGAGTCACCTCCCTTCAACTATTCTTCTATGCCAAATTAGGGTCTCGCTAGAAAAGTCCACTACAATTCTTACGTCGGGATAAACATTATTTCAAAAGAGTTGGTCGATATTCTTTATCCCGACACGTCCTTAACTCCATCACAAAAACTTCTACAAGGCCCATCGAGATTTATTCTTGAAAGCCATGGAATTTTAAGGGCTATTCTGTTAAAATCAACAACTCGAAGTTATGTTTAGATTTTCATATTTATGACATCTCGGAAGTTGATCTCTTGATTGGCGCACCAATCATGAGACTTTTTACAGAAGAACCATTGCGAGGTCACTTAGACTTCAAGGTTGGGAATTCCACCATGACTATTCCTCTTGATCGATCTATTAATACGTTAGTGGAATCCAGACCCGAACAAGACCCTATTGAGGAGGTATTAATGGCATCTCTACAAGAGATGGCCCAACCATCCTTTGATGTTGAACACTTCGTTGAAGAAGAAGAAGAGTTGGTAGAATCCATTGAGCTAGACGAAACTGAACAACCTCCACCTCCTCCAATAGAACTAAAACCACTTCCTCCTGGCTTAAAAATATGTCTTCCTTCATAATAATAATCGAGAAACTCCTCGCCATTATCGACAAGCTTTCCCATGAAGAGACTAATAAACTTGTCACTGTCCTAGAAAGACATAAAAAAGCCATAGGCTACTCACTTGGAGACCTCATAGGGATTAGCCCCAAACTTTGCACACATCGTATCCCTATTGATCCAGATGCATCACCCTCTAGGGAACCACAACGTAGACTTAACAGAGCTATGCGAGAAGTTGTTAATAAAGAAGTCCTTAAGCTCCTACACGCTGGGATTATTTATCCCGTGCCACATAGTGAGTGGGTTAGCCCCCTGTCCAAGTTGTGCCAAAGAAGGGAGGAATGACGGTCGTTAGGAATGAGAAGAATGAACTCATACCTCAACGAACCATCACGAGGTGGCGCATGTGCATTGATTACCGAAAAACTCAACAAGGCTACAAAGAAAGATCACTTTTCGCTACCCTTCATTGATGAAATGTTGGAACGGCTTGCAAATCACTCTTTCTATTGTTTCCTTGATGGTTATTCTGTTATCATCAAATTCCAATCCACCCTCGTGGACCAAAGTAAGACCACTTTTACATGCCCGTATAGAACTTATGCATACCGACGAATGTCGCTCGGATTATGCAATGCTCCAGCTTCTTTCCAACGGTGCATGATGTCTATTTTCTCTCGATATGATCGAGCAAATCATGGAAGTGTTCATGGACGATTTCACCGTCTATGGCAAAACTTTTCGATGATTGTTTGGAGAACTTAGATAAAGTCTTACAAAGGTGTGAAGAAAATTCCTTAGTCCCGAATCGGGAAAATGCCATTTTATGGTTCAGAAGGAATAGTACTTGGACACAAGGTGTCCGAACATGGGATAGAGGTGGATAGAGCAAAGATTGAAGTTATTGAACAACTTCCACCTCCCACAAATGTGAAAGGAGTCCGAAGCTTCTTGGGACATGCAGGGGGTTCTATAGGCGCTTTATCAAAGATTTTTCTCAAATCGCTAGACCCCCTCGACTAGTCTTTTAGCTAAAGATGCACCTTTCATCTTTAGTAATGAGTGCCATGAATCTTTCCAAATCCTTAAAAGAGCACTCACTTCAGCTCAATTATTCAACCACCTGATTTCAAACTTCCTTTTGAGATCATGTGTGATGCTAGCGACTTTTTACTTGTTGGTGCCGTTTTTAGGCCAAACCAAGGATAAGAAGCATTATGCCATATCCTATGCTAGCAAAACCTTGTCGGGAGCACGACTCAATTATTATACCACCAAAAAAGAGCCGTTGGTCGTTGTCTTTGCTATAGACAAGTTTAGATCTTATTTAGTGGGGCAAAGGTAATAGTTTACACGTACCATGCTTTTGCTCTTAAGTACCTCCTCACTAAGAAAGATGCTAAGCCTCCTGGCTACTTCGATGGATTCTTCTACTCCAAGAGTTTGACTTAGAAATCCGAGATAAAAAAGGGGAGTAGAGAATTCGGTAGCTGATCACTTGTCTAGGATTTCATACAAGGAGACATATGAGCTACCTATCAATGATTATCTAAGGGATGACACCTTGCTCATGATAACACACTCCGATCCATGGTATGCAAACATCGTGAACTTTATAGTAACAAAGCATGTCCCACCCCGGTGAAGACAAAAGAAAACTAGTCTATGAGAGTCGCCATCACCTATGGGATGAGCCTTATCTTTTTCGAGTTTGCTAGATGGGTTGTTGAGAAGATGTGTTCCTATGGCTGAGGCTACTTAAATTATGGAAAGATGTCATGCCTCGCCATATGGAGGACATTATGGAGCATTCCCGACACATGCCAAAAATCGGCAAAGTGGTTTTTTCTCGCCAACGATGTATGCAGATACAAAGGAATTTGTTAGAAGATGCCACGGATGCCAAAAAGCATGGAAACATAAATACACAAATGCAATGCCTCTCATAAACAATCTCCAAATTGAACTATTTGATGTTTGGGGATTGATTATATGGGGCCATTTCCCAAGTCCGGAAATTTCGAATACATCTTAGTGGCCGTAGACTATGTATCCAAATGGGTAGAAGCAATGCCATGTCGAACGAAAGTGATTCAAAACATGCAAAGAAAATGTTCCATGAAATCATATTTCCTCATTTTGGTACACCTCGGGTGGTCATAAGTGATGGAGGATCTCATTTCATCGATAAAGACTTCCGAAAGTATTTAGCAAATCATCGGATTCGTCATAATGTTGCAACACCATACCATCCTCAAACTAGCGGTCAAGCGTAAAACATCTAACAAACAAATCAAAAATATTCGCAAAAAGACTGTGGATGAAATGGGGAAGACATGGAAGGATCGAGCTTCCAGATGCACTATGGGCTTACCGAACTGCATACAAGACACCTATAGGCATGTCACCTTATCAACTTGTATATGGGAAAAACATGCCATTTGCCCGTTGAATTGGAGTTCAAGGCTCATTGGGCGATCAAGAAATGGAACATGGATCTCCACCTAGCCGGCGAGAAGCGTCCCGATGCAACTATCCGAGCTAGAAGAATGGAGAGAAAAGGCTTATCACAACTCCAAGATCTACAAAGAGAGAACAAAAAGATGGCATGATAAGAGAATTAAACACAAGGAGTTCAAGCCCGAGACAAAGTTCTACTATTCAATTCAAGAGTAAAGCTCTTTGGACATGGTAAGTTGCGAAGTAAGTGGGATGGACCATATAATGTCGTCGACACATCAACGCATGGAGCCATCACCATCCAAGATGATACAGTAACACGTTCAAGGTAAATGGACAACGCTTGAAAGTTTACTTAGAGCCACGATCAACATGGTTGAAGAGCTAGATGTAATTGAGTTTATATGATTATTATATTAGAAACACTCTAGACAACTAATGCTTAATTGCCTAACCTTTAATCAGTTCCACAAGCTTTGTTGTCTATTTGAGTGTTGCAGGATTAATGGGAGAACGACATGATAGGATGACACCCTCATCGCTGTCTACTTTAACTTCCACATCATCAACATCCCGACATATCAATCTAGCTTGGGGAGAGCACCCCCGCTTATCACGATAAGTATCTCTTTACTATATATTATTAGTCTATATATCTTTTTGCTTTGTTTGATAAGAGTCTAGTGTTTAAAAGAGTCTTTGTTAGAGTATGAGAATAAATGATCTAGAGGGAGTATTCACCAGTTTGCTTTTGCTCAAATAAAATGAACCTTAAGTATGGAAATGATGAATAGTTGCTCTGCCGTAATTCCTTACACGTACCTAGTTTTCAACCTTGAATTCTCCCAAGTTTCGAGATAAAACTGTTTTGACACATGATTTACTTTGAATGTTGAAAAACTTGTGGGTAATAAATGCTTGATCTAAGTCTAGGTAATTGACGGATATGATATATGAAAGGTTGAGTTGCTATTTATCTTGTTCCTAGTGATACTAGAGTCCCGAGAAATTTTCTTTAAAAATTAAAAGTGCTACATGATGAGTTCCTGTATGACGAGTGTTCTTACCATATATATACCTCTTACAACCTACACTCCACTCATATATGCTACTTCTATCCCGAAGTAATGCATCCATCATATTCCACAAAAAGCCCATCATTGCTATAATGCTCATAGTTCTTGTTATTTGTCTCTCCAAAAGAAAAAAATGAGGCTTGGGTTGTATTCAAAAAAAAAAAAAGAAAGGGGAGATGAAAAATGGACAAGTGTCCTACCGGCAGTAGAGCCTACCTCCCTAAAGAGATGAAAAATGAACAAGTGTTCGAGGGCGAGTAGAGCCCACATCTCTTAAAAAATAAAAGAGAGAGAAAAAGGGACACAAGTCCGAGGGTGAGTAGAACCCACCTCTCTGAAAAGAGAGAGAGAGAGAAAAATGGACACAAGTCCGAGGGTGAGTAGGACCCACCTCTCTAGAAGAAAGAAAGAAAAAGAGTATGCCACCTAGGTTCTCTACAAACATATCCAAAGGAGAGATAGTTTCAAGGAGCAAAAGTAAAATGGGGCTTCACGTTTACCACCATCTTATTTACACCATATGCCACTTTCACCATATATGACCCTCACAAAACTCTCATACACAGGAATCTCTGAGTTTTATTTTGAAAATCTTGCAAAAACTCCAGGATAATAGTTGATCTAAGAGCTTGAGACATAGTGTTTGACTTGATTATTCTATCTTTCAATTGCTCAAGACCCAAGTGAAGGTTATAAGCCCCATGATAAAAAGGTTTAAAAATTAGAATAATATCTTTTGAGGAGAATTCTTGTTTGAAGCATGTGTACTTTTGAGGTATGAAAGCATTGTAGCAACTCCCGATCCATTGTTAAGTTTGGCTTTGCTAGGGACTAGCAAAGGGTAAGCTTGGGGAGCTTGTTGACACCTGTTATAGCATAATATTAATAGTCAACTAAACATAAAATAAGGGCATAAAATGAATATCAACATAAGTCTAGGGGTTTTACCGACATAATTCCACGAGTTTTGGTATTCTGTGACTTTCCGGGGACTTAACAGATAAATGCGAGAAGAGTGGAGAAAGTTTCGTAATATACAAGACATATGATGACAAGACTTGACCGTAAAGCAACTCAATCTGAAAAAGTGAACTAAAACATTCTAGAAAGTACCGAGAGAGAACACCCGAAGGAACCAGAGGCCGAGAGGAGACAGGGCCACCGGGCGGCCGCCAAAGCCCATCTAGGCCGGCCGCCCAAAGGGTCCCACCTATCACCTCATCTTCCTATGGCGGTTCACTACCGACATTGAGGTTGTTTCTACAACCGTTGCTCAAGGTCGGGTTTGATCCAATGGTGGAGATTAGAGTTGTAAACGCAATACAAAAGGACCTGCTCCACCTCGGACTATATAAGCGTTCCCGTGGGTCGACCCCAAGGCTTATCTCTCTCATTATATTTTATTAGTTATCTACAGAGCAAAAAAGTTAGGGTTTCAATTAGAAGAGAGATCCCTCTAGTTGTCTAGTTGTCTAGTTCATCTAGTTCAACTAGTTCATCTAGTTGTAATTAGATCAAGGAGAGAGAAGAGGGAGAGAGTTGAAGAGCCGGACTTGTCGGATCTTCATCAACTTTGTAATCTTGCGGCAACTAGTTCGTCTTCAACAAATCTCCGTGTTTCTTCATTTATTAATTCTAAGCTCTCTATTTACTTTTTATTCAACATTTACTTCTACTTTATTTATTAGATTCCGCTTGCATCAAGTGCTCTAGTCTTTGCAACGCTAGAGTAGTAATTATTAGATTAGGCGTGGTGCTTAGTCTAGTGGTTACCTGGAATTGCACCCAATCCCACGGATAGTTTGTGGTAGCCCTAGGTGGTGACAGCCACGACGGCCGAATGTATTCCACCACGTTCGGATTGGTGTTTGTAGGACCGTAGTCGGAGCTTCCTAGCCCCCTTCTCATCCCTTTACTCGTGGCTAGTGTTCGATGTCCCATAATAAATAAACCTTGAAGTATCTTTGATTCCTAGATCTATTAGAGAAGCCTTAGAAACTTTCTCTCTTTCCTCACAAACCCATAGTTATCCTTGGATAACTTATTATCTTGATTAGTGCACTTCACGTTCCCGTGGTGGAAATCGATACCTTGGAATACTCCCGGGTGAAAGCTACATCGGTATCCGTGGCGCTTTGCGGATTTTTCTGTGTGCGTTAATTTATACCAACACTTACCCGTCTCATCTCTCGTCCACCAATGCTCGGGTAAGCTTCATTTCAGAAACCGAAACTCTCGTTTCACTAAAAATGATCTCATGTATAAGTTTAATATTGATAATGCCCATATTGTTTCATCTAATGGTCAATCCGGAGGTCTTTGGCTTCTTGCTACTAGTGAAGTTGATTTAGATGTTGTTGACTCTAGTCATCATTTTATCTTTGCCTTATGCTATCACAAGCATGTTAGGAAAACAATTGGTTTGGTTTGTGTTTATGGCGATCCACATCACCTTAGAACTAATTGGATATGGAAACAGGTCCGTCATTTTGTTGATTCTCACCCGAACTTGCCTTTTATTTCTATGGGTGACATGAATAATGTCATGGATGCTAGTGAAAAACTTGGTCCAAGGCCCGCTAATCATCGATTAATCTCGATTTTGTTGCCTTGTTAAAGATTGTGGTTTCTTTGACCTTGGTTATAATGGTTCAGCTTATACTTGGTCTAATAAGCGTTTTCAATCGAATCCTACTTATGAGCTGTCTTGATAGATTCCTTGCAAATGCGAATGGTGCTCCGTTTTTCCCTAATACTGGTTTACCACCTTCCCATGATAAAAGTGACCATGCTCCCATTTTAGCTGTGCTTAACTCTAACAGGAGGAAAATGTCTCTCCATTTAAGTTTGAAAATTGGTGGCTCTTAACTGATGACTATGAGAAGGTTGCCAAGACAAGTTGGCATAAATCTTCTAGCAGTCCTTTCCATGAAAAAAATTCTCTATCTTGCTAGGGACCTTCGCAAATGGAGTCGATCCAAACCCAACAACAGAAACATCCTTAAATCTCTTGAAGACATAATCCTTGCCCTTCAAAATAGCCCACCTAATCTTCAAAATCCCAGCCTCCAGCAGCAACTAATTTCTCAGCACGAAAACATTCTAGCTAGAGAAGAAGCTTACCATAAGCAAAGATACAAAAAGAATTGGTCTGTTTTTAAGGGGACAGGAATACCAGATTCTTCCACCAGTCAATTATAAAAAGATCCAGAAGAAATACCATTACCCACTTTGTTAATCCAGATGGCACTATTGCCACCACTCAGGATCAACTAGCCAGAGCCGCGAATACTTACTTCATGGATATCTTCAGTTCGCAGGCTGACTGCAGGAATGATACATCTCCTTGGACCATTCAGGTAAGTGACTGCCGTGTGCATGAGGATGATTCTTTCACTCACTCCATTCCAGATATAAATGAAATTCATACTATTATTAAAAATATGAGATCAAATGCTGCTCCTGGTCCTGATGGTCTAAATGCAGGGTTCTACAAATCTTCTTGGCCTTGGACAGGTAAAGATATTTTCAACGTGGTGCGCATTTTTACCAAACCAGTCACTTTGCCCCTGATATTAATAAAACTCACATTGCTTTGATCCCTAAAATCAGTAAACCAATCACTCCTAGAGATTATAGGCCCATCAGTCTTTGCAATGTTGTTTACAAAATCATTGCCAAATCTCTTGCTGACAGAATTAAAACTCATCTTCCCCATATCATTCACCCTTCTCAAGCTGCTTTCATTCAAGGTAGACATATTGCCACCAATATTATAATTGCTCAAGAGATTATTCATAGTTTTAATCTTAAGAGTTGGAATCAAAAGGCTTTTTTCCTTAAAGTTGATCTTGCCAAAGCCTTTGATAGAATTGAGTGGCACTTTATTGTATCTGCTCTTAAAAGACAGGGTTTTAATGATCATTTCATTGGCTTAATCTACAACTGCATTTCTACTACTTCCATGTCTGTGCTTATAAATGGTGAACCCACTCCAGTGTTCCATCCTCAAAGGGGTGTTAGACAGGGCTGCCCTCTCTCTCCTTATCTTTTTATTATAGCTGTCAATGAATTATCTATTTGTCTTCAAAATCATGCTACGACTAATGATATCAAAGGTATAACTCTTGGACCTGAGTGCCCAAATATTCACTCTCTGTTATTTGCTGACGACCTCATCATATGCGGACAAGCTACTAGAGAAGAAGCCACCAAGATAAACAACATTCTTCAAAGATTCTGTGCTGCCTCTTGTCAAACTCCTAATCTCAACAAATCATCAATTCTGTTCAGCAAGAATGTCGACAATCACAGTAAGTTGGAGGTAAAAAGTATCTTCCCAGTGACCGACCTTGCTCCTAATTCGGTGGCTACAAATTAATATCTTGCTTGTTCACCACTGTAGTAGATTCCGGGGGCGGACAGGCTTTCCTTCCCTTTTCCTTCTAGCGCAAGCCCCCCTGTTCTTCCCAGTTTTGCTCATTCACCCGATCCGCCATGACTTCTCCGATATTCTCAGATCTCTGAAGTTGGTAGCGTGCAGCTCGTTCTACCCACCACCAGCCGCCGCCTGCTCCTCCTCCTCCCTCCTCCTCGTCGTCGTGGGACGGCCGCTCGCCTCGCGCCGGCAGGACCCGTCGGCGGCAGCGGAGGTCGGAGCTGGCACGCCCGTGGAGCTGGAACAGCTGCGGTATTTGTCGTCGCTGGTGGCCGAGCGAGAACGCCACCGCGGTCTTCGCGGTGCCAGCAGAAGTGGTGCTAGAAGACGACGCGCGGCGGGGTGGTGGTGGGCCGGCGCGCACGCACGCGGAGGTGGAAGGTAGGGTTCATGAGGCGGCGGAGCAAGAGGTTGAAGACAGTTTACTCGCATGCCGTTGAATCTAGCGATGGAATGGTTCCGTAGTCTTCGAATGTTGCCGAGGTTGGGCTTAATCCGGTATGTGTAGGTAGCTTCTTTGATCTGGATCTAGCTTTTATGATTCACTTCGTGTATTGCCGTTCCAGTTTAAATCTATTTTGGGATTCGTATTTAGGAATGTTTCGGATGTTGGTTGTAAGTCTTTGAATGTCAAGTGAATTTAGTGGTGTTATTTCGAATCAGTAAATAAGTTTTCGCATGTTTAGTATTGGATAGGAGTCAATTTTCATTCTCAGGAATACTTTTGATTTTCCTCTTTTCCTGCCCCACTCCATATGGCTGCTCGGGGTGGCTCTATATGCGTGCTCAGGATGCCCGCTGAGTATGCTAGATCTGGCTTTGTATTAACCAGAGTTTTCAATAAATAGACGTGTGATTACTGTATACTCCTGAAAACCAACAAGCTTATAGCAATGGTAGATTCTTAGCCTTACAACGATGGGAATCATCGATCACTGACGTACTAGGCTCTCGTGCACATTTCTATTCCCATTTCTCCAATTTATCTAAATAATGTAACTGTCGAGGTGACTCTGCAAGTAGTCTTGTTACTGTGATTATGCCCATGGGCTCTTCTTGGTCATATCTTGTCCACCTGGACATTGGCTTGCTGGCTGAGGTGCTGATTCCTCGTGAGTACCTTCAGAGCCAAAACCAAATACCTCTAGACAGTATGCCGATTTTGGAAATTCTGGGTGAGGATGGCTTCTTGTTAATATTTAACCTGTCCGAACTTGTACTTGGGTTTCGGGAGTGATTGGCCTTGGTTATAAAAATGGAGCTTGGATACTGCTCCATTACTCTACACTGGCCAGTTGATGAGCTCCGATGATTGCCTTGCCTTTGATATCAGGATATTTTATACTTTGTATGATTCTACGCCACTGTTTATTGGTTGGTTATTGCTGCACTCTAGTCCAGACCAACACACTGGATTTGTAAACCAATGACCTCCCTTTACTATTGAAGTATATTTGTCATAAATTTCAGATATATGTTAGGAGGGCACTATCCTAAATTTGTGATTGACTCATCCACCGTGGACACCTACATGCATACATGATAATTTAATAGTAGAGTAGTCGGTACGGTAAGAAGCAGATCACACGCTAGATGAGTTCCCTGTTAGAAAAAAAAAAATTAGTCAATAAATGTGGAGCTTTTACATTACTGAGCCTCGATGAAAACCGTTGCAATAGTTAGAATTATTGGGATGTTTTTTATCCGTGGCCTGTGACAAACAGATACTTTTTTGATGAGTACTAGGAAACCTTCATTGTTTTAGTCGATGTTTTTGATCTGGTTAGTTTGGATTTTGCTGTTGTATCATATAAATTGACATTTTTGGATCTTTTTCTTCTAGGATGTACCTTTGCAAAATTTAGTTTGATATGGTACTAGTCTTAGTTGTTCCTATTTTTTTTTTTCAGAATGGATCCATGAGCAGGGATGATAATTCACTGTTCGGTTGTGGATCATTTGCATCGCGGTGCTCGGTTAGACTTATCAATGAGGTGGTGTCTAAGTTTGATTCGGTGAAGAAGGATCTGGTCAGGTCAACAGGGTTTAATGGGATTTTATACTTTCCTCCTATGAAGCAGATTAATAGAAGGTTTTCAATGTGGTTAATGAGTTGTGTTGATGAGCATGCATGCTCCTTAACATTGCAGAGCATATTCAGATCAGTTTTGGCAAGCTTGATGTTGGTCATGTATTTGGCATTCCAACAGATGGCAAGACTGTTTTAGATATTGCTGCGTCTAAGAGGGATGCGAAAGATAGGGTGATACATCGTTTTCTTGGGGAAGAATTCAATGTCCATAGGATTACAAAGATTGTACAGGAGATTGTTGAGCGTGACTTTGGTAGTCAGATTTCCAAAGAGGATGGTGATAGGTTTAGGGTTGCTTTTGTGGTTTTTGTAGTGTCAAATCTTCTATCTCCTTCGGCGAAGCATGATTATGCTTCAGTTGATTATTGGAATGCTATAGAAGACCCGGATTCCATAATGAGTTATGATTGGTCTGCTTTCGTTATTACGCGGCTGCTTGAAGGTGTTGTTAAGTTGAAACAGGATATCAAGAATAATATAAAGTTTCCCAATGTATCAGGATGCTCCATTTTCCTCCAGGTTTGGATATTTGGCCATTTGGTTCGTATTCAGAATTTTTTGAGTCAATATTTTTTTTTCCCTCCAGGTTTGGATATTTGGCCATTTGGTTCGTATTCAAAATTTTTTGAGTCAATATTTTTTTTTTTATATACGGTTACTCTTATGACTCTCTGATATGCCTTTTTTACAGGTGCTTTATCTTGATAGCCTTGATCTGGATTGCCTTTCGCTTGAACATAATACTTTGCCAATAGTTCGGGTTTTTCCATTTGATATTATGAGGTCCTTTATTGTGGCGGATCCTAATTTTGCCAGTTTTTGTAAAGCTGAATGCATCCTTCCATCCGTAAAGGTTTGTCTAATCTGCACAAGTTTTTTTTTTGTTTGTGCGTGAAGTTGTTAGTATAAGTTCCTTTATGGGTATGTATGTGGGCCTTGCATTTGAACATTGCCTTGTTATTATTTTTTAGTTGCGTGATGCCTCCCGTTGTTTTTATTCATGGGCATCTCAGTGTACCCTAAAATCCGAGGAATCTTGGAGTTCTTGTTTGTTGGCCATATGGGAAACTGCTGTTGCCATGGTTAACCTACTTGAGATTCCTTTTGAGGTATATGTATTTTTTAGAAGATATTTTATTTTGTGGTTATCTTATTTACATGTCCTTATGTGCATCCTTATATGTGTAGGACAAGTTGCAGTGTATTTACTTATTCATTTTTTATTTGGCAGGTGGCAGGGCCCTTGTTTGTTGCTGTAGCTGAGTTCCAGGAGCAGACAAAGTCAGGTTTAACAGTAACCGGAACCCATGCTGTTAAATTCCTCACAGTGTTAATTAGTCACGATAATGATTCCTTTCAGACGAGGTTTTAGGTTTAAATCTTCTCATTCCTGTGTTGAACAATGGTAATTTCAATTCCATCTTTGTTGTAGTTACCTAACTGGTGTGTTTTGAATTTTTTGTTTTGATTACTTGGTTGTGCTCGACCTCATACTAATATTATTACTGTGTCTGTTATTTTCTTTTGTAGATGAAAGGCTGGATGAAGGTGCCATTGCAAGAGGTACAAGTTTGTTGGCGTCACCTATCAGCTATAAGGCTAGTATTCATGTGGATCGCTGCAACGACAATTGTTCGTTTTAAGCCAATGCAATACGTTCTCTGAAGTTTCGGCTGGGCTCTCTCAAATGCTCAGCCGCAATAGAGCCGGAGATGATTTGCAGCGCTCTATTAATTCGGCTGTTGCCTGTCTTGATGATATGCCTATTCGTCGAGAGACATGTACCTTTTTTTGTAGGATAAGCTTGTAAGTATCTCCCTTGGCGCTGCTGTTCTTTCTTCTGCTGGATATCCTACAAGCTCTCCAGCATATTTTGATGCTTCCTATGCTTGACGCGCTGAGGGATGAAGTTTGCCAGAGCACTGATCCATAGCAGCCATCAACGAGTTTGGGAAGGTGATGCCGTATGTGTTGGTGTAGAAGTGCTAGGTATGAAATGGCTGAGTCTGTGCAAACGACCTATTTATGTTTGAATCCAAGTTGTTGTTCTTACAAGCGTCCAGCTGGTTTGAAAGTTCACCTAACTTTGGTCATTGATGGTCCAATGTAGTTGTTATGGTTGTATCTTTTGTTGGTAGATGAAATCAGACACATTAATTGCACGTCCTGGACACTGCCTTTTTTTTATCGGGGACTCGCATCATTGCTTTATACTAATCAACTAAGTTGTTACGGGTTCGGTTGTTTTTGTGGTGAAAGACCGTGCAAGTCTTTAGCATCTCAACCGTCTATTGTTTGTAACGACTTTCATTTGCAGCCGTCGATAGGGGGGTGGGGTTATCTCAGCACGTCGGCATATAGTTCGCGTTCCCTTTTCCATCCATTTTTAGATACTTGCTCATTAGACGATTCCCATTTCTGATGCAAATTCCTCTGTGATTCAGCCCTGACGGCACGTCTGGATGAGGTGACTCAGGCCGGAGATGCCGCCGCCGCCACACCGTGAACACCATTGGCAACACCACCGTCGACCGCCTTAGGGACATCCCTCGGTCGCGTCAGGCAGATCGCACGCCATGGCCTTCGCATCGGCGCCGCCCACGCCCTGGCCGAAGTGCACGAGCAGCTGCACTTCAATTCAGAGGAGTTGGAGTTGGAGCCCTTCGTCCGCACCGAGGAGGAGCAGGGCGAGTTCGACGAGCTCGTCGTCAACCTCGACTACACAGCACAGGAGGTGACGCGGGAGGTGTTGGCCGAAGAGGTGATCGGCGAGGTGCACGATGATTAATTTCATCGTTTTTATATTATTTCAATTATTTTGTTGCTGTCTGGCCCTGGGGGCAATGCACTAAACAGCGCTCTTCTGCATGTAGCAGAGGAGCATTATTGTAATATATTTAACTGCCTGTCGTGCTTGCTTTTCCTTTGCCTTGATCTTGATTTTATTTGATGATTTTTTTTTACTCTAAAGGCGATACATGTCGTATCGGCCA
The DNA here is from genome assembly GCA_015847255.1 of Hyparrhenia diplandra. Lineage (NCBI taxonomy): Eukaryota > Viridiplantae > Streptophyta > Magnoliopsida > Poales > Poaceae > Hyparrhenia > Hyparrhenia diplandra. The sequence continues at coordinate 30,287 of JADLZK010001381.1, read as the reverse complement.
CATGTTTAGCTGATTCGTTCGTAGACAAAAGAATTAACTTTCATTTTTTTTATACTGAGGGCGATAACCCAATGCTATCGCCCACATACTGCCGATCGAGAAAGGAACTGATCGGCTTAGGATCCCACTCATATGCTAGGGTAGTATTCTTAAGATATTTTCCGTTTATAGCTCGTGGAAGAGCCAAACCTTCCATAGTTTCTAGGATGTAAGCGTTACCATCGGCACATTGCTTGATCCGATAGGGCCCTTCCGCGACCATTTTCCATACTTTGAACTTCTGGTTCCGACCGGCAAGATCAGTTTCAGACCAAGTCATCTTGAGAGAAACTTTTAGGTCGTACCTTCTTGTCATACCATAACGGCCAGGCATGAATGTTTGTTTGAAATACTGCAAAACGAGGAAAATTTTATACATGTGGCACTCCATATTTTCACGTGCAGATCATCTCCGTAGCCTGAAAATTAAGTAAGTTGAGCACTCATCTATTGGCAGCATTATAGAAGGCACTAAAGTCTTCTCATTCATCCTGTTCACTAGTAAAGCTACATGGGAGTCTCATCGTCTCTCGCCAAACCCGCAGGTGCTTCACGTTCGCCTCGACGTCCTCGTCGCGGTTCTCGTCTCCGTTTCGCCGGTGAGGCCTCGTAGCACCCGGCCCCTTCCTTGCCGTCACTAGTGCAGAAAGCGACCTCTAGTCCCGGTGCCAGAACCCCTTTAGTCCCTTCTGGCACCGGGAACAGCCCCCGGACAAAATGTTAGCTAGCCGGGACAAAAGGGTATGTCGGGCACGTGGCTTGGCGGACACCTTTTGTCCCGGTTGGTAAAAAGGTCCCGTTTTTTTTTTTTTTGATTTTCGTTTCAATACTTTATTCAAATCGGTTTCAAATTGGGTTTTCAAATATGATTCCACGCTGCAAATGATATATGCATACACGTAGTTTTTTCGATTCAATGAATGTACACAATTAGAGAATATTGCACACAAAAGAGGATAAACATATGTCACAATTACAAGTACTAAACACAAAGTACTCAATTACAAGCAGCTAGTGGCCACACATGGTACTCAAATTACACACCCATAATAATTAAATAAATTTACAAGGTAAAGTTTAGGTCATTGATTTCATATCGAAGACGCCGAGTGATGTAGTGCAAGGTATGTGCTAATGCACTCTCCGTTGCTTCACAAGATCGTTCGCAAACTGAGAAACCAGACACGATCAGCACAGGGTCATCATTAGAATTTGGTTCTGCCACCCCTGTGTAGTGAGACAGGAGCCATTATATGTCCATCGAAAAGGACCGAGTTGGGGAATCGCCTGATTTAAAATGGCTTCAAAGCATATGCCTGTGTAAGTGTTATCTGCCGCCTCATCCTACGAGTGTGAGAAATAATGTATGAGAAACCATGCATATATAGACATAACATTGAATCTATACACACAAGCTAAGAGACTGACCACATCATAAAGGTTCTGAGTAGCCAGTTGTGCAAAAACGTCGGCGTATTGAACCCGAGGCCCATTTCCCAAGTTGCTTGCCGGATGGAGGAGTATGAAGGAATGATATCCAATACTGTAGTAGTGCCTCCTGACAATTTTGCACAGCAGACAATTCTGCATAAAATGACGCGCCGGATGGAGGAGACTGACCACCATAGGTACCCGACTCATACATAGTTACCATTTGACCTTCTTGGAAACCAGACCTAGCACGAATAGAGAATCCAACTCGAACTTCAACCCCTCCATAATATCTTTCAACATGAAAGTCTTCGCCATCAACCCCAAAATAGTCAACTATGTCTTTCAACCATTGTATAGGCCAAATTTGCTACATTTTCAAATATATATGTATATCAGAACAAAACATCTACGATCGGATATAGTGGATACAAACTTTTTTACTTCCTATGCTAGGATATGGTGGGTGTCTTTTTGCCTTAAGAATGTCGGTTTGAAGCCTCGATTATCATATCGACGAACTGCCGGCTCAGGTAGGTTTTGACCAAACCCTACTACTCAAGATAGTAGGGAAAATTTAGCATTATATTTACAAGACATCTACATATAGCATTAAATTTAAAGACAATAATATATAGCATTATATTTTAAAAGACAAAAATATATAACATTATATTTTCTAGACAATTACATATATACCATTATATTTTCAAGGTCTATAACATGGTTACATGAGTTATAAAAATTGAGTCCTAAAAATAGCGAAGTAAGCCACGTTACCAAATAATATTACATATATAGAATTATATTTTCAAGACAATTCTTGCCGCGACAATGGGGGAGAGGAGGCATACCGGCGAGAGGAGGCATGGCGCGGTGGGGAGGAGGCGCGCCGGGGCGGCCGGCGCCGATGGGGAGCTCGCGGTCGCGGATCGACGGAGGACTCGCCCGGCGCGTGATGGAGGCGGGCGCTGGGGACGACGGCCGGGCGACTTTACGACGGCGACAAGGCTGGGCTGGGACTCCCGCGCGGGGTCGACCGATGCGGGGCGGCGGCGTGCGGGAGGAGCAGCATGTGTCGTCGAGCGGCAAAGAAGAGAAGGAGTAGGGCACGGACGATGGGGAAGTAGAGAAGGCATCGCCACCTTTACACTCAGGGGCCTTTTGTCCCGGCCTTGCACGGCCCCCTTTGTCCCGGGTCATGGCTAGAGCCGAGACAAAAATCGCCGACATTTTGTCCCGGTGGAGCCACGGCCCGACAAATGGCGGACCTTTGTCCCGGTCCAGCCGACCCACGACCCGACAAAATGTCATTTTTGGCGGGGCACGAAATTTAGGAACATGTAGTTTCATTTCGCGCCCGGTTTCAAGCGGCGACTTTGTTGTACTTGAAAGGTCCCTTGTGGTTTTTGGTAATTGAGTGACAACAATAGGTGGACTAATAATGTGTGATTGAGATAATACCACGGGGAGATTAGTTCACATATGGTGACGCAATGAAGGAGCTTTATTGCATATGAGACATGACATGGAGTCATGTGACCAAGTTGGTGAAGATCGAGACAAGGCTTGGCTTGATGGACCGGTTGCAAGTGTGAAGGGCAAGTCGAGGCAGTGAAGCGATGGACCGCGAGGCGGTGAAGCTTGGGCAAGACTTGGCGCCGACGGATCGACGTAACGGTGAAGAGCAAGTGAGGTCAAGATCGATGGATCAAGAAGGTCATGTGATGATATGGAGTGGATCTTATCATTTTTGATCGTGTTGATACATTGGTTGCATCGGCACTTGGAGATGGAGCGGAATGGAAATGCGCAAGGCAAAGGTATAACCTATAGGGCATTTCATTTCGCCAGTCATTGGTGCTTAGAGAAGTTTATGACCGGGTTTAGGATAGATGGCCATACTATCAAGAGGGGCAAACTTGTTTGCATATCGGTCATCTAGTGCCACTTGAGCGATCTAACTTTGCGATGTGTTAGGATCGAGTGGCGTGGTAAGAGCTAACTCGTCCTTTGAAATGATTGTGAAAATGCTAACACACATGCACATGGTGATGTACACTTGGTGGTGTTGGCACATTTGCAAAGGCGGCGATGGTTTGCAGGGTTGAGTTGGGTTTGGGAACCGTTCATCCTCCCGCCGAGCTTGCGAGCCGGGATTCGGCGCTTTCGAGAAAATGAGAGGCTTATTTTTCTATTGCGCCGATGCAAGTTGGTGGTGAGAACATGCTATTCCTCGTGCTCAAGTTGGTATACTTGTTGGATAGCATGTCGGCAAAGGCGACAAGTTTCCGCGGTGTTTTGCCGACGGACGCCTCGAAGAAGCCGATCGGACGCATTGACCGACCGGTCCCCTGTTAGTGGTTCCGATCAGACTTCCAGTAAGCTTGTTTTCGGGGTTTTGGTTGGAGATCGACCGGACGCATGCACCGAAGCATGGACCGGGCGCTTGAGCAAAGCGGCCGACGGGGCCAAGGACGTTGTCCTTTGTGACCGGACGCCTTGTTGTTAGGGGCGGCCGGACGCTTGACCGGACCCGCCGATGAGTCCGGGCCGATCGTCCGGCCGACGCCAAAATGGATTTTTCCTCCCAACGGCTAGTTTCTCGGTTTGGGCTATTTATACACCACATACCGACTTGTTTCGGTGCTTTGAGCATACTTGGGCCTTGGTGGCTTGTGTTGTGGTGCTAGAGAGCCCTCCCACTCACTTGTGATTGATAGTGTTCATCCAAATCAAAGTGAGGAGTGATTCTAGTGCATTCGCGTTGAGAGATCACATTTGTGGCACTAGGTGATCGTGTTGCAAGCCGGTGTGCTTGTTTCTCTTGGAGGTTACCACCTCCTAGATGGCTTGGTGGCAAGCGACTTCGTGAAGCACGCAAAGGAAGCTTGTGCGGTGCTCCGAAGGAGGATTTGTGAGAGGTTCGTGCTCACCTCGCGGGGATCGTGAAGAGCAACTCTAGTGGAGCGTGTCATTGAGTTACCTCACTTGTGAGTGTGGGTTCGATCGCGGTGCCTTGAGAGGCTCACTTGAGAGTGGTGTCTTGCGGTGCCTTGCAGGGCGTGCCTTGAGGGGCAAGTGATCGGAGAATCACACCGAAGAACCATCTAGGTGAAACACCGACAAAACCACCCAAGGTGTTGGTCGACACAACGAGGAGTAGGGGGAAGTTGGCAAGCTTCCCGATACCTCGGTAAAAAATCACCGGTGTCAACTTGTCTACTCTTCTCGGTGGTTTGCATTCTCCAAATCACAAGCTTTGTATTTACATTCATATATACCTTGTGCTGGAGTAGCTCTTGCAATTACTAGCTTGTGTAGCTTGTTAGTTGCTTTGCTTAGTTTGTGTAGCTAAGTAATTTGAGCCTTTGGGTTAGGCGTGTGTCGCCTTGTCCATAGTGCATCTAGTGAGCTTAGGTTGGCTTTGTGCTTTTGCTCATTAGAATTGTGTAGGAGCTCACGCTTGTTTGAAGTACTAGTGCATAGGTTTGTGTGACCTTGCAATAGAAACGGTTAGGAGCTCAAGCTAGGCTTATCACCTCATTTGCTTTGTGTAGGATCTTTTGTGAGGTGATTTAGAGTCATAGCTAGAGGGGTGAAGTCTTGGCTAAACGAATAGTTTCAATTTCGCATTATATTTGTTTAGCCGGCGTAATTAGTTTTAGAAAGGACTATTCACCCCCTCTAGTCCCCATCTCGACCCTACAAGATTACTCCCTTTGTCCATCTTGTTTGATTGTTTGTCTTATTCAAAATTTTTGAATAAATATTATTTATTTTATCATGACTTATTTTGTTATTACATATAATTTAATAATTGGGATGGAGGGAGTATTATTGATTTATTAAAGTGTACAAACACATGCGCTTTCAAGCAACCCGATTTATTGATTTATTACATGCGATTACGACTTTGTACCACATCAAAGTGTACAAACCCATTACAAAATAACCACATCAAAGTGTACAAACACATTACAAAATAACCACTTCAAAGTGTACAAACACATTAAGAAGAAATCACCTCAAAACCCCCTTCTAGTACCCATCGAACAAGCGGCGAGGCTTGACGGTGGATGCTAGAGAGGTGGTTTTTAGCTACCATATTTGTAATCTCTAAGTACGGATGGGAGACAACGAAAGGGAACAAGGTGGAGAACCCACGCCGCCGTGATGAGCATCCCGAATGGACCTAGTAGCTTTATCGTCAAAAACGCCCTTCTAGTACCTCTTGTACGCAATCTCTACACAAAATGAAATAGAGAGATCACATTGTAAATCACATATTCGATAACAAAGACGACATTATGAAGAAACCATATGAAAGTGTACAAACACGTTATAAAATAACTACATCAAAGTGTACAAACACATTATGAAAAAACCACCTCAAAAACCCCCTTCTAGTACCCCTCGGCCGAACAATCGACGAGGGGTGAGGATGAGGATGGTTTAAGCTACCCTATTTGCAACATAAGAAGGATGCCTGCAGCAATATATGTTGCACGAGCATCACGCCCAACTTCTATAAGCAATGGTAGCTTTATCATCAAAAACACCCTTCTAGTACCTCTTGGATGCGATATCTACACATAATGAAATGTGTATATGGAGGGCTTTCTCCCATAGAGAGAGCGACATTGTGTGTAGAGCGAGAGGTGGTGATCAGCTTGGGTGATCCTCCACCCCGGCGCACGGTGCCCCTTTTATAGCCGGGATGAGCGGTGGTTGGTGGGATGAGCGGCCACCGTGCGCCGGGGTAGGTGGGATGGGCGGTGGTGGTAGGTGGGAGGGCTTTTGTCCCGGTTCTAGCCATGAACCGGGACAAAAGGTCAACCTTTTATCTCGGGTCTAGGTTGGTCCCGGGACAAAAAGCTTCGTCTCTACCGGGTGGCTGAGCCGGGACACAAGGTAAACTTTTGTCCCGGGCCCGCGGCCATAGAACCGGGACAAAAGGCGCCGCTCAGCAAAAAGGTCGCCGGCCCGGGACCGTTGCGCCCGGGGCCTTTGTCCCTGTTCTAGATAAGACCCGGGACAAAAGGCCCCCGTTGTCCCGGCGCGAAAACCTCCGAAGGTAAAGCCCAAAAACACACTTGACGAAGGTCCGCTCTCTACTAGTGCGTCGTTGGCCACCATGGCGGCCATGGCCACCGTGTTCCCCGCCCGTGCGCCGGCGTGCGCATCGACACCTCAGCCGCCACCGCCGCTGTCGTCTTGCGCCGTGTGAGCCAATTAATATAACTAAAATGTGTCATTGTTTCCAAACGTGTTGATTATTTTTTCCTATACGGTGGGAATAAATATTAATATTATTTCATCAAATAGATGACGTGTTGATTTTTCAATAGTGGACCGTAGCAATGATTTGGAGAGCGGTGAATAGTAGTTTCTTAAAATCAATCGTAAGAGCTAGACCCTCCGTTTCAAATTATAGTTAGTTTGATTTGACTTTTTGACCCTAAGTTTAACCACACGACTTATTCAAAAAAATTTGCACAAGACTAGTCAAATTTAAGTCATTCTTAAAGAGCATTTGTTAATAAAGCAATACACAACAAAAGAAATAATATTTTACACAAAATTTTGAATAAGATGAGTGATCAAAGTTGAGGTTGAAAAGTCAAACGAACTTGCTGATTTGAAACGGATTTAGTACCAAATTTAAACACGGTGTAGAGGATGACACACGATTGGTTGGGCTGGGCTTGGTCTATGCCATGCAAGTATAGTTGGCCATTTGGCCCAAGGCCCGCGACCCGGTCCGAGGCCGGAAAATGGCCCTACTAGTGGAAGTGAAGTGGATGAGCAAATGGCTCTTTTTTGGCCCGCCCGTCCCGCTATGCACGGGCCACGGGCAGCACGGCTCGGTGGTCGAACCGGAAGCCATGGGTCGAGGCCCGGCCCGGACACGGTGCCGGCTCACGGCCGGTGGAGGGGGTCCGCGGGCGGCCCGCCCGCTAAAGGGCGTATATAACGCCCCAAAGCCGCCCCTCGCTTAACCCAAATCGATCCCCACCCCTCCCTCATTCCAATCCCCACCCCGGCCGCCTTCGCCTAACCCTAATCGATCCCCACTCGCCTCGCCGCCTTCGCTCGCCGCCGCCGGCCGGGGTAAAGGTCAATCCGGATTCGGATCCACACGTCTGGCTTGGATCCGATGTCCTTAGGTGGCGATCCGACGCCCCGCCGGCGCGGTATCCGGTCACCCCGGTCCCTCACTCGCTTCTCCTCTATATGGTCGCTTCACCTCACTCCAAAAGCCGCCGACGCCGGTGCCTCCGCTGGATCCAGCCTCAACTCGCCGGCTCGTCTCGTGACTTGACTTTTTCCTTTACTCTTTACTCCTCTCTCCTTTCTCCCTCTCCCTGTTCTTTCCGTCTCCATGTGAGTTCCAGTTCCAAGCTCCATCCCTGTCCTTCCTCCCCTCCCCGTCGATTCTCACCTTTGTCCGTCTCCTCCGGTGACCTCTGCATTTCCGCACTTGGGCTCGTCTCGTAGGGTAACCTCCTCCCTCCTTTCTTCCCTCCCTCCCTCCGTCCTCCCTCCTTTCTTCGTCCCTCTGTTTCCTTCTCTGTCATCCCCGATCACTTTCTCTTTTCTCTTGTGTTTTGCGAGGTTGGTGCTGGACGCCGAGTCCTCCTCCTCCGCCGGAGTGGACATGGCGAGCCGCCCAAGCGAGCGTTGAGGGACCTGAAATCTCATGTTTGGTTTTGGAAATTGATGACACACTTGTGGACTAATCCTTTGCTCTAAGTGTGGCTTATGAGATAGGATTAGATGGATGACAAGGAGCATGATGATCATGAACATGGACAATGTCGGTGGACTTGATGGATCGCCAAGCTCGATGATCGGCTTGAGAGGAACCCGGAGATCAAGGCAAAGGTATCTTTGATAGGGTTTTTCCTTTTAGTGATCAAGACACGATAGAGCGTGTGATCACATTATAGGATAGATAGCCGACTATCAAGAGGGGATGCAGCGACAATCCTTTGGTGAAGTGCTTCTAGGTCCAATTGACTTACATATTGCATTTAGGACATGAGAGCACTAACTTTGATCTTGCCTAACTTATCGACGTGCTAACATTGGTGATAACGTGGTCATCTTGGACGTGTTAGCAACCTATGGCAAGAGGTGAAGCAAGTTTGAAGCAAAGAGCAAAGAAAAAGATGAAGATGCAAATGGCCGCAAAGCGGCCGGGCCTTACGAGCGTTAGCTCGGGGAAGACGACCGGACGGTCGGTGGCCGGCCGGCATTGCAGGCCCGATCAAAATAACAGAGCCCTCAAGGCCGTTTTGACCGGACGCATGACCGGAAGCCGACCGGAAGTCGCGACGGACGCGCGGAGGAGGGTGCCATGCCGGGGCCGACCCCTTGTCGGTAGCGGCGGAAACCTAAGGGCCGACGCTTGACCGGACTTCCAGGTGGTTCCGATGAGTGCGTCCGGCATCACCCCAAGAGAGCCCATTTTGAAGACCAACGGCTCTATCTCGTGAGTGGGGCTATATATATTGATTGGCCGTTCCTAGCCCCCTCTCTTGCACATTTGAAGCTTCCAACTTGCTATTGAGCTTGAGACTCCTCTCCACTCATCTCCTCATCACTAACTCGGATTCTTGGTGAGATTGAGAGTGATAGAAGTGCATTGCTTGCATCGGTTGAATCTAGAGGCACTTCATCCTTGGAGAAGCCCCTACTAATATAAAAGATTCTTGTTTTCTTGGGAATTTGCCCGGTTCCCTAGCGGCTTGGAGCAAGAGGCTGGCGGTGTTGAGCTCGATTGAGCTTGTTCGAGCCACACCGGTGGTGATTGTGAGGGGTCGTTCCTTACCCCGCGGGAGATTCACGAAAGGAGCACTAGTGGATTGCTCGTGGCTTGTTGGACCCTCTCTTGTGATCGTTTGCTTGAGCTCCCATAGGGATTTGGCACCGGCCATTAAGCTTAGCATACGTCAAGTGAGTGTGTCGCCACAACGGGGACTAGCGTCTTGGCAAGCACGTGAACCTCGGTGAAAAATCATCGTGTCAACCTTGTTGTGCTCGTTGGAGATTTCTAGTTGATCACGGTGATTGGCTTCCACCTCTACACATCGACGTCGGTATATCGATCACTACTTCTCGTGTATTTACTTTGATATATCTTGTGTAGCCTTGCTTAGGTTGTTAGCTTGTTTAGTGTATTTTAGCTCCTAGTGGTAAATTAGTTAGTCTTGCTTGCTCACCTAGGAGTAAACTAGCGACCTAGACCTTTGTGGATTAGAGACAATAGAAATTGACTTGTGGCTTGCTTAGCTAATTCGTAGCACCACTTATTTAACTTAGCCCCTATCTTATTGTCTAATCCGTTTGTTTAGTGTTGTTGCAAAGAATTTTTATGATAGGCTATGTCAACCCCCCAAGCCACCTATTTGCTAGTCTCTATTGACGGTGCTAATGCACAACCCTCAGGATTTTACTTTCGAAATAAATTCTCCGCCGAAGGACTATTTCATACCTGTTTACCAATGACCGGATAAAACAATCCGCGGAGGATACCATGTCTCCGCCTTTGCACTCCCATCTTGGGGTTTTGTAGTATTTTTCAATGGCTAAATATGTGATTCTTAAGTGGATGGTAATGGAGTTAACAAGAGGTGGAATGGTGGGGTGAAGGAATGGTGAAGGTGGATGCTGACATTAGCCTTTTCTTATGAATATCTCTCTTTGTGTTTTGAGGCGCACATGAAATTCTTGGATAGGTGGGCTTTAACATCATATTTTCTCTTTCTTGCTTTCACATCTCTAATTGAAGTATGATCCCATGGTTGCCGCCTAGTTTTGTCCATTGATTGCTAATTTTTCATTATTTATAGGTTCTTTTCTCTTTCTTTTTTTATATCTACAACCCTGAGGTTTTGCCATTATATGTTTGTAATAAAGAATGGGAGATTGAAAAAAAATAGTTGGTTTTATATGTAGTGAATTGATTGCAAACATACTTTCATGTGATCCTTCAAAACATTAAGCGATTCTATAGCTAATGTGGTTGATGAGTTTGGTTTTGTCTAAGATAAAGTTTTTTTTATGACTCTTGACAATGCTAGTGCTAATTCATAAGGCTTATGATATCTTGGGTCCAGTTTGTTTGGTTATATGGGTTCTTATCCTACACCTACTCGATAATCCTAATAAAGTTAAGTATTTCCTCCCCAAGTGCATCATCCTTGGTGCTACTCATGTAATTAATCTTATTATGAAAGATGGCTTGGCGGTTTTGTAAAGATTGGCTTGATGATTTGAGAACTTTTTCTATGCAATAAACTTTTTAAATTTTTTCTAATAATAGGATTGCATTGTTCAAAAGTTTTCTAATGTATTGCTAGAGGTATGACACCTAGGAAATTTGGCCCGACATGGATGTTATATGGAAATTCTACTTACTTGATGCTTGAGCATTTGTTACCATACAAAAGAAGTGTTTTATCAGGTTCATTAACTCTAATTATGGTTCCATCGAAGTTATTATTTGTGAATCATTGGTATGTTGATGAACATATGAAAAATTTCTTGAAAGTATTTTATAAGTCCAAGTACTATGGGAGGATTCTTTTCTCCGTGTATACTATCCTATTTTACGCTTTGGGTACCACTTGATTTGCATCAAATGATTGACATTGTATGAACATTTGAAAGAAGCCGAGAATAATGAACATTTTAAACATGTTGCAAGGCCTATGAAAATGAAATTCTTAAATATTGGGATAACATTCCTTCCGCTTTATTCTTTTCTTCTTGCAACCATTCTTGATCCTAGAGGTAAGATGAAAGGGTTCTTGATAACCTTAGATCTACTTGGTAAGGCAACCGGATCTTACGACATGTGGTTTATGTTATGGTGATGTGAAAGATGGTTGTGTAGCTGACTAGATTGTTTTGCAAGTATCGGGAGAAGTATGGTTCTCCCTGGATCTCCTTTCTTGGCAGATACAAGAAGGGTCTCGTGAGGCCTGAATACGCGGTAAATTCCAAGTTTGGCCCCTTCGGGGAATCTTACGCTAATAGATGGGGAGGATCTTTTATTAAAAAGCATGCTTCCTCCTCTACTTTATCTACTTCATCTCCATGAGTCTACCTTGGTGTCAGAAATAAACTTTTGAAGAGTTACCTCGACAAAGGACTTGGGTGCCATGGGGGTGACCAACTTTGACATACTTCTTTGGTGGGGACATTGTGATCATCAAACAATCCTATCCCATACTTCAGTTTATTATGGCTCGTGATATCATGGTTGTCCCCTGCATTTCTCTTTTTGTGTCCTCATTCAATCTTGTTTTTAGCTTGACGGTAGAATGCTCCCGAAGACCTCGGCGGCCATGGTTTCCGTTGTTGTTAAGCCCGTGAGCATGTGGAGATTCTTTCCTGGTGTGCATCAAAGAGGCGTTCCCACGACCAAGCTAGAAGAAAGGCCAAAGATATTTTCCCGCCAGGACAAAGAATCGTTGAGCACTTCAAGACCCCCTCAAGATTGGTGATGATATTCCCCCAAAAAAGAAGACACCGTAATCTTTGGGTGACCTGTGGGAGAGGATCGGGTTTCATAGCCACCGCAATTGGCTAAGCATAAAGAGTGCGTACCGACCAGCGGTCGATCGGAGAGGTGGCGGCACCAGAACCAGCGGCCGAGTGAGAGGTGGCGCTTAAGGGTAGGCACCAACTTAGATCTTGCCTCCTTCAAAGAGGAAGAGGTGGCGATTCAGCACCCCAACCTAGATAGGAATCCTAGAACTAAGAGGGTAAAATTTCATTTGTGAAACATGAACTATGTGATTGTGTTTTTGAGTCAGAACTAAGAGGTGTCTTTTGTCATGTCCGGATGGTGTTTTCCTTTTGAATAAAATATTAGCCGGCAAACTTTGAAGTTGGAAACCCGAGAGTGAGTGAGAGAGATAAGAGAGATAGGCGAAAGAATACTCTATTCATTTTGCTCTTTGCACTTGCTCTTTTCGCAAAGTTCCGCCAAATGTTGGCTATTAAGTAATACAAATTGTGAATCGGTGAGTGTGATCTATGAACTATATATAATATATATGAACAACAATCGTAAAAATATGAGCTTTGTGTACTCTTTTTCCTTTCTAAGGGTTTCTCCCACAAGGGTGGGTTTACCTAGAAAGGTTTTTAATGAGGCAATAGATGCATTGCACAAGCTCATATTTCTGTTGAAGTTTGAAAAATAATCTAAGTATCAATCAAGATCATATTTCTGTGAACTTTGAATCTGTGAAAAGCTGTTGAAATTTGAATATGTGAAAAGCCGTTGAACTTTTGAATCTGTGAAAATCTGTTGAAACTTTTGAATATGTGAAAAGCTGTTGTCAGATTTCGTTGAACTTTGAATGCGTTCTCTACAAGAAAAAAACCGCGGATTTTTTATTATGTGGGAGGTATGTTTACATCAACGGGCCCATTATGGCCCGCCCGCCCCACAGCCTCGTCGTCGTTCGACGCAGATGATGTTTTCGTTCAAGCCAAAATGGCCTAGAGTCACGGACCGGCCATGGGCTTCTGCCTGGTTTAGTCGCCCGAGCGTAGGTGGCATTCTAGGCCCGACGCTGCCCGTTTAATTGATTAATAATTTTATATGATAACGGGCCAGCCCTTGGTTCTGTCATGCGGGCCGCGGGCGGCTCTCATTTACCGGGCCAGCCCGTTGGACATCTATACATGCAAGTATGTCGGAACAGCCCGCCCAATATACGGCTTAGCGGAAAATTGATTGGTGCCCAATCGATCAGACCCCTTACCTAATATTCTAGAATTGAAAAAAAAATGCAAATTTTTCCTAAAAAAACCAAATTATGTTTTTCTTCAAAACAACCTTTATTTCTTACACGTAAAATAAAAACAAGAAATGTTGTTCATAACAAAACAGAGGAGATACATTCTCAAACACCTTGCATCTCTCTACTAGGCATGCAGAAAAATACAATGAAAAATTGTATATATCCCAACATGGATCGATAGGGTTTTTCCTTTTAGTAATCAAGACCTGCAATAATAATACAAAAAAAATCGGCCATATTGATTTAGCATGCACTAACCCGATCTTGCCTAACTTATGGGTGCTAACATTGGGATAACGCTTCTTGGGCGTGTTAGCAACCTAAGGAGTAGCGGCGATGAAGATCCGGCGAACCTTGGGGCTAAGAGCGGCGAGGCCTTCGGCCGTTAGGTTTCCAATGGCGGCGGTTTTGACGGGCGCGGTCGGACTGGTTTTTGTGGGCCGTAACGTGAACGGGCGACCGGCGGCGTGTGGCGTGTTCGGTGCGTCGATCGACATTGTCCATGGTGAGTGGGGCTATATATATTGAGCTCGCCCCTCTCTTGCACATTTGAAGCTTCAACTTATATTGAACCGCTTCGATCTCCTCATCGCGCGGATTCTTGGTGAGGCGGATAAGTGTGATCCTCCCATCGCTTGGAGCCGCCACGGCTCCGAAGCGGTGTTGAGCTCGATTGGAGCTTGTTCGGGAGGCCACCGTTGGTGATTGTGAGGTAGTTCCTTACCGCGGGGGTGTAGCGAAAGGAGCACTAGTGGATGTTCGCCCTCTCTTGTGATGCGACCCCATAGGGATTTGGCACGGCCATTAAACAGCATCGTCAAGTGAAGGTATTAATACCGCCATACTTGTCGAGGACGTCGATGAAAAATCCGTGTCAACCTTGGCGTGGAGATTTCGGCGTCTCCTCTACCCATCGGCCCGGCCAGCGTGTATTTGCGCTTGCCCCTTGCTTAGGGTTAAAGTGTAGTTTAGCTCGGTGGTAGAATTAATAGTTAGTCTTCGACGCGAGCGACCTTCGTCAATAGGCGGGCTGGCTAATTAGAAAGCATTTACCTCATGCGTAATCGGCCAGTTCGCAAGAATTTTTTAATAGGCTGTCTTCGGTACATTAAGACCTTTCATTGTGGATGGCGCAAGGTCAACGAAGGTCGGCGCCAGCTGGTAGGTAGTCTGCTTGGAGGTGTCGTGATGCGTTTTCCGTCCGTGTTAAGCCCGGGCGATGATAGCGGCGACCTCGTGAGGATCGCTTACCGCCGACATTCCCATCGTCACGTGTCGATGGGGTAGTCCCCAATCTGGCAAATCACGAGGTGTGGATGGACGGCGAGCCCATTGTGGTTCTAGGACCGGCTATATCGCTAATGATGCGGTCATTTGGCGAGGCAGAAAAGAACCATTACGACGTCTAACTTACTTTGAATGCTAATGGTTTAGCTAATTGAGGATCTATGCAAGCCGAATTTAATGCTTGCTGTTGCGTGGTTCGGCATAGACGTCGGTGGAAAGTTTCTAGGCGATCACGACTAGGAAATTGTTGGTGAACGACAGCGGATGTGTTACTGTGCATCATCTGTTTCTTTGACATCGACATACACAGTGCGGTAATGCTAAGGAGGACTATATCTCGGCCATTATGTTAATAAAGGGGAGATTGAAAAAAAAATGTGGTCCATTGATTGCCGGGCGCCCGTGTTGGCGAAGTTTTGGTTTGTCACGGCGGACTCTTGACAATGCTAGTGCTAATTCTGGGGCTTGGCGTTTTGTTTTGGTTATATGGGTTCTTATCCTACACCTGCACTAGATAATCCTAATAAAGTTAAAGTATTTCGCATCAGGGTTAATCTTATTATGAAAGATGGCTTGGCGGTGGCGATGATTTGTATTTGCAATCGAAATTCTTCTAATAATAGGATTACGCATTGTTCAAAAGTTTCTGTATTACTGAGGTATGACACACGGTCGGACATGGCCGTGGCCGCCATACAAAGTGTTCTTGTGTTCATTAACTCTAATTATGATTTACGAGTTATTATTTGTGAATCATTGGGAGGGATTTTATAAGTCCAACATTATTCTTCACGGTGTATACTATCCCTCTTGACTTGTGAAAAATTGACATCGAACATTTGGGCCATTTTAAACATGTTGCAAGGCCTACCTTAAATATTGGGATAACATTCCTCACTTTATTCTTTGCAACCATTCTTGATCCGTGGAAAAGTTCGATCTCCAAAGAGCAAGACCGCTGATTTATGCTGACATTGTTTTGCAAGTATCGGGGAGAAGTATGGTTCTCACTACTTGCCGGGAGCTAATAGATGAGGGAGAGATCTGCCTCCTCACTTTATCTACTTCATCGCTGTGTAGCTTCGGCGCCCGGCGACGGAGGATGCCATTGCCGGCGGGGCCGGCGCTGGCTCCGGAAAGAGCAAACAACGCTCGTCAAAAGAACTGGTTGAGCACTTCAGCCCGATCCCCGGTTCCGTGTCGGGTAGCCCGGGGTTTTTATCGACCGGATTAACCAAACCGCCGGGGTCGGTTTTCATTGGCTTATGCGTCCTATTCTTTTGCCGACGGTGATTTGAGTTTTGAATTCAAATGAATTCAAAATTTCGGCGTTCGGTAAAAATCGATTTCTACCAGGGCGGTTTTTTAATTTATACCGCCGGTTTTGAGGTTTCGGTATAAATTAAAAACCGCCCTGTTAGTTTTGTTTTTTTTTTTAATTTTTTGAATGAATTTTTGATAGTTGCTTTGGACATTTTGATGTAAAAAGGGCACACAATGCGGAAATAAATAGCATAAGTACATACGGTAACAAAATGTTATACCTCATACAATGAACGGCGCTCGCCATATCACGGAACCCCCTTACCTATATCGCAAATTCACGACTCCTCATACTCGGCGGTAGACATAATAGAGATACCTCATCACATAAAGCCAGAGCTAGCCTTGTAATCTTCAAGTCATCCCCGACCATACGGACCTGTTGTCTCCCATTCTTCAACCAACCGATTGTAAAAATCGGGGTCTTGCCGATGAAACACCCATCTAGTCATAGGTCTCGCCTGGGCGACGCCCCAGCGTCGAAGAATGGGATAGGTGTAAGAAGCTGGGTCGAGGTGTCGTATGACGAGGATGAGGAGTACGTGGACTTTACCGCCGTGGAGTCCCACGCCCGGCGGAACCGTACATCCTAGCTCGAGCCGATTCCAGGTTGGCCATGGTCCCGGTCTTGAGTGGCATGTGTGAACCGGCTCTCTTTGCAATCAACCATAATTAGTGGGGGTTCGAGCGAAACAATTGCTGCGTATGTAGGTTCAAGTGCAATTGATACACGTGGAAATGAAGACCTCTAATCGTCACCGCCATACCCTCCACCAAGATTTGGGTTTTGAATTCAAATGCACCACTCCCACTAGCACCGCCAATTTTTTTGACCATTTTGCCATACCCTCCACCACCGCCACCGCCATACCCTCCCACCACCGCCACCGCCGGACTCTCCGGCAGACCGCCTTCATCATTCCACCATTTGTCGGTCGTGTCATCTTCAACCAGAGGAGCCTTCTAGTCATAGTGGTGCCATCGTCATCACCCTTGTTTTCCTTTTTCCTTGCCATGCGTCTTGAAGGAGCCACGTTGAAAGACACATGTTGCTTCCTTTTCCCCAAGTGAGTTTCACCCACATTTCACGGGCCCAATCAGCGATACAATCATCCCACCATTGTCGGTCGTGTCTCATCACGAGGAGCCGAGATCCTCGTTTCCCTTGCTATGTGGTCACATGTTGCTTCCTTTTCCCCAACACAAGCAAATAATAGCGGCGTCGATCATAAACGTGGACATACATTTATGTATATATATATATATATATATATATATACAAATATAAATTGTACGACAATATTTGATGGCGAGAGGGACGCCAGCGCTTGAGAATCATCATCAAGAACCGGTGCTCGTTCGGACGTCGCATCCATCCATTCCCTAATCGGATTGCTCGATCATAGAATGAGAATTCGGTGAACCGGTCAATGAAGTCATCATCATCATAATTCCTTGGTGGGTTCACATCCCAAAGTCGCAAAACGAAGGTTGTAGTTCACATAAACAAGCTTGTCCAATTTTTTGTGCGACAACCTATTCAACCTTGGTATGCAGCAAGCAAATGTACTCCGTTCCGCCGCATCCACTGGAGGAGACACATTGTGAAACAAGCCGCAGCAAGGCGCGCAACATTGGAGTCCTCCGACCAAATATCATCCACCAATGGGCCGCAAAGGCACCACATTATATTAGCTATATGTTTGAGTTTAAGAAACCTATTGGGCCACAATATATGAGGTACAAAGGCACCACATTACATGGGGATGTCCTTTGTCAAGTGCCATTTTCCGAGCCAATTCCGTTGCCAAATTCACCACGCTCGGCGAAAAACCTCGACCTCCTGCAATGCACGACGGGCTTCAAGACATCCGTCATTCTCTCAAATGACTCCCTTAGGCCATAGAACATTGTAGGAGGGAGTTGGCTCGAGAGTATATGAGAGCCACTGGATTTAAAAAACGAAGAAATACTTGAAATAAACAAACGGTAAGCAAAATCGGTAAGTATTACATATATATAGCTTGCAAAATAAACACAACCCATTGTCATACGATCCCACATACGTCCCGATGTAGGCGTCGCAATCCTTGTGTCCATAATGGCTTTGTATTCGTTCCAGTCTGCGTGTTTCTCCCAAAGAATGACTCGGCCGCTTGCGTTGCGTTCCGAATTCATAGACCACATCAACCATGTTGGGGCTGCGCTTTGTCTTGATCGGCGAAACAAAGAAATCAGTAAATTGGTTGCCTTTGTGCCGATGATGTATTCCAATGCATCCCACCACGCATGCTTGACAATCTCGCATGAGCCCATGCACCTTCTTTAGACTTTGCCCACTTACTTTGCAAGAACTCCCTGAGATCCCATCCACGCATGAACTTTTCTCAAGCTTTAAGAAAACTCTCCATGAACATGTAGTTGGTCCCAAATCTAGTGGCATTCCACCCTAACCAACTCACCACCAATTGCTTTCCTCATCATATGGTTCGGACCGGAAAAGTTGTGCAACCATGTTGAAATTCTCTTCTTGCCGGCTATCATACCCGCATGATCAGCCGCCACCAATGTCCTTCAACATCAAGTTGATGGTGTGTGCAAGACAAGGTGTCCAAGCAATGTGAGCCCACTCATTCTTCAACGCCTTGCAAGCTTTCTTGTAGTTCGAGCCGTTGTCCGGACCACATGGACAATATGCTGGGCCAATCTCAATCACCACCGAATCTCCCGCAAAATGCACAACATCTCTGCAAAAATGCACAACTAAAAAGAACAAAATGACAACTATGTTTACGTAGGTCCACTTACAAATGCTTCAAGAACTTAGCATCTTGACTTTTTACGATTGCATCAATTGACTTGTGAAACCATGTGATCCCATTGCAATAAATCAAGAAGTTGATCACACTCATTCTAGTTGGGCCAGTCAAAGAATCACACATCAAAGTGACGCCATAGGTGGGCCACGCCCCTTCGAAAGTGGAGGTACTTATCCTTCAAGTCTTTGACATTCTCATCTAAGTACTTGCCATCGATCTCCTTTCGATTGGGTGACGTGACGCCTTCACGAAACAATAAGGGAATAATAAGAACACGAAAAAATAATGAGAACACCTCAAGCCATCAATCTCCAAGTATAGGTACTTACCCCCACTTCGTGTCTCTCGGATGGCACCAATAAAGTACGGATTGTCGGCATGACTACCAAGTTGTCCTACATTATGGAAAAACTTGGACCAAGCTTTACCAATAGCATGCCCGGCTTGTTTGCCCTTACAGCGTCCGAGGACCACTGTATCAATCCTTGGTTGGGTCATTCCTCTGCTAGCACCGCGGCCGCCTGGTAGTCCTCCACCACTACTGCGTCTCCCCCCTCGTAAAGTAGATCTCCGCCTGCGTGAACATCCTTTTGAAATTGATTGCCCGTGCACCACCACCACCACCCGCACCACCACCGCCACCCGCACCACTACCCCCTCCACGCTCATAATGTCCCCACATTTGCTCAACCCTCCGCGGTACTCATATTGAAGTCTCGACCGCTCGGTTGCTCGCGCATCGAGCCTCAAATTCATCCTCGCCCATGGGAGTGTTACCCTCTTGTCACGGCAAAGACGTTCACGTGCCGGTCACATCCACGAGTCCCTGTCATCCGACTCTTCTTGGATCATCGAAGTTGTCGCCTAAGTAGTCACGCTTTCTCCGTTGGCACATGGTTGCAATGCACCACCTCGGACCAGCGACCCGACCAAGTCTTTGCTTGAACCTTGTGCGCCACCGCCCGATTTTTTCGGCGTGACGGTGCACCTCAACACGGAGAAAGGTTTTCACCGTGCTCCCGGACCGATCTCGGTCTCCCACCCCGACATTGTGTACCCGCATAAAAAATACGGACAACACAAAGTCACGAATAATATATATATTTACAATATATACGTACAAATATATATATATACAATATATGTACACAATAGAAACCAACAATGTATTCCTACAATATACATCCTACCACAAATCCTACATGAAATCATAAATCCTAATGGAAATAGTTGCCTACACTAACCTAAATTTTCCTAAATCTATGAACCCTAACTCAAAAACTAAGCTAACCAAAATATTTTCTAAATCCTAACACAAATCACGCCTAAATCTATGAATCAACCACAAAAACTAACCTAAATCCCAATCCTACCACATAAATCAACCTAAAAAAAAAAAAAGGAAGAATACTCACCTCGGCCTGTTCCCCAATCGCCGGTCGCGCTAAACCGAATCCGAACCGGAAACCGAATCTCCCGTGCGGTAGCCGCTCCCAGTGGCGCGGGCGGTAATCCGCTCCTCCCGAGCGGGGAAACCGCTCCTCCCGCCCGGGAGAAATGGCGGCGCTGGCGACAATAAGGGCGCGAGGGCGAAAGCGGCGAGATGGGAGCGGATAAGCTACGGGTCGGTTTGACCCCCGGCGACTCGGCAACCTCATCGCTCCCGGGGTCGGCCAATGGGCCTGATGGGCCTTGACGGGCCGCCCAGCGCTTTTTTCAAACTTCAATTCAAATTGTTTTATACCAAAACGAACTCAAATTTGAAAAAGTATTGCACTTAGTTATTTCTATAAATCGCAAACTATTTTACGGTATTTTTTCCACGATTTTTTCAATTTTTAGATTATGAATTTCAAATCTTTTATACCGGCCTGGTCCGATACGGGCCGACCGGTAAAAATCCGGTAACCGTGTTTTACGCGGAAACCGACCGTATAAAAACCCCGACTGTGGCCCCTTGCTATTTCATCTTCTTGTGCCTATTCAAGATCGATCGCTATTAAATTTCTTCATCCGTCTCATTTAATCCCTGAATATATCACGTGGACCACGCACGTCATGATCCGATCTGAAGGCTTGTCTCGAGTGGTTTTCTTACTGCCTGATTTAATCGTGGCTAAGTAGTTTCCGAGTGTTGGTGGCAGCTTGGACGAACGGACAAGAGCGTTTAATGATGCACATGTATTACATTCTCACAAGTCACAGGTCAAATTTCGAGATCAGAGGACAACCCTTTTTAGGTGTTTTTTTATTTTTTCCTATTGAGCATTTTTTTGTGTGTTTGATATTCACTACCAATTTCCTGTTGCGCGTACAATTTTTCTGTTGATCAAAATTTTGTCTTAAGATAATGCAGTCTTCAGCAAATTAAAAGGACATTTAGTTCTGCTTTGTTCCCGGTCAGCGATAGTGGCGCCATAGCCCGCTCGCCACAACTGTGGCGCCTAGTATGCGCCACAACGAGCCGGAAGAGCAAAACCGTAGAAAAAAAAAAGTATGTGGTGGCTAAAATGTGGATGACAACCAAATAAAAGCTCTAGGTGGTGTGGCAGCCGCAGTTTAGGCGTGACGTGTTTTTGGTTGTTAGGCGTGGCACCAACCAAACACGCTCTATAATAGTAATGGCTAGATTACTAACAGAACACGGATCAACAATCATGTAGGTACATTGTGCAAATGTTTTGGAACATATGGCCATCCAAACGTAGGTAGAGAATGATTTTTTGTGAACCATGTAATACCCACGAGGCTAGATTATTATTATAAGGATTATAATGCCTTTCATGCAAATCCTTTGGAACAAAGCATGCTATAATGTTCTGATGATTACAGTTTGCACGGCCCGAGAGCAGGGGATTACAGCAAAATTCAATTTTTTTAACGGATATTACACTGTTCACTCTAAAGACTTGGCAATTTGTGAACCACATATGTTGTTTACCCTGGCTTGATGATTGGAGTGGTCTTTTACATACATATAGAACTTAAAGTTCTGATCACAACACTCACCAATAGCTGGACTGAGCTAGCGTGCAACACGACCTACTCTGTCAAGGCAGCACGGGCGTGATCAATGGCTTCCCGACAAAGAAAAAGCTTCGACGCTGCAAATCAGGTGCTCACACAGGTGCGCACTCGGCGACGTCGGCCGTGCTAACGAGACAGTGGACACCGTTGAGGAACATGGCGTCCGCGCCGCCGCCCATGGCGACCGCATCGCGAGGTGGGTCTGCCTCGGGCGGCGGGCATCGCGTTGCTGAAGAGCACGGCCGGGAGGGACAGGGATGACCCGTTGTACGCAGCCGGCTCCTGCCATAGCTGGCTGTCTCGCCGCTGCTAGCGATAGAGCTGCTGCAACAGTGTGCGCGTTTGGTCGATTATATTTTCGCCGCATCTTACATTCGTTTACAAAATAAATCTTGACAAAAGAACAGCAGTAGTATGGAAGCATCAACCATAATTTAGTCATTCCAGCCCACTAATCAGGTCCAAGTTCGAGAAATTCCAGACAATCAGGAGCATTTGCTCTAGAATCAGGTAGGTTTTGTTTCAGAACCATCCACCCTAGATAAATGGTAAGTATCTAGCATGACCTAAATAGAAGTAGCAGATATCAACATTATCGTGTTGTTGAATTAACATAAGCTTGTCACATGTCGAAGCGTTTGGTGCTCAATACACAGGAACCAAGACCAATAGACCAACGAGACATCAGAATCCACCCTTTACTTTGCTTCAAGAAGAATGGCGTGATCCTGACCGTCTCACTTGGAGATCTTAGCAGTGAGTTCGGGACCAGTTTCGCGGCGACCATGGCTGTCATCCCATCCACCGTGTCACGCTGTGGGTTGAACTCCACCACATCAGCGGCGACAACGTCACCCTGCAAATTCTGGAGGATGTTGAGGACATCACGGAAGGAGAGGCCTCCTGGTTCAATGTGAGAGACCCCGGGCAAATGCTGGGTCAAGGCAGTCCACATCAACTGAGACATACACTCCCTTTACACCTTCCCCAAGTTTCTGCAGGGAAATAATAAATTGAGCATCATTAACAATCTTCACATTTGACAAATTCAATAACCTCTCCTATGTTATTAGTTTATTACAGTTCCTTTTAAATTAAGGTCGGTGATGACTTGTTAATTGAGAATATCAACAGAAGTTGGCAATCTAAACTGAAAGTTACTTGCAACAGGACACAGTAGGCAGAATTCATCACAAACATATCTTATAGGCTGTATGTTTTCACCATTTTGAGTTGATATAAAAGCAAGAAAGATACATTCACATGATTGAACCAAAGTTACCAGATGTTTACCAGATTCTCCAACCAAATCTCTTCCCTTGCTCACGGTCCTTTGATCTCAAAGGTTGAATTGGAATCAGGATCAGAAACTCACTAGTGACAGCTCCACAAAAGCAAAGTCAAGGGCATCAACCTGGAGTTGACTCAATCAAGGAAAGAAACTTTGCTTCATGATAAAAACTGTGATATCCAATTTAAACCATGCTACCTGTACAGAATATGTTGGAATTGAAATCAGGATAAGGGTGACAGAAACTGGTATTTATACTAGTGACAGCACAGCCACAAAGGAAAGTCAAAGGGCATCAACCTTGAGTTGACTCAATCAAGGAAAGAAAACTAATAGCAGTTATAGCATGATAAAAACTGCGATATCCAATAAGGCGTTATTTAAACCATGCTAGCCCTTTTCCTAGTAAAGAATCGGTGGATTTTGGAACCTAAAGCCACATGACAGATTTTTCAGTGTATTAAGCTAGTAACATTACGTTTATTTCATTAATTAATAGTATTTATATTTTACTTGAAAACCTGCGATGGAATAACAGAATTACCTGTAGCAGTCTCCCTGGCATAACCACCTTCCATTATTCTGGCAAATGAAGAGGCATGTGAATAAGTGTTCCCTTCAAAACAATCATAGATATCTGGATGTGCATCAAGATGAAGAATGTCAACAGGTCCTCAAGCTTTTCAGACACAGCTCTAACCACTGGATAAGATATTGAGTGATCGCCTCCTAACACCAACGGTCTTAGAGGCTCCTACAAAACAGTGTGTCACTCTGAATAAATATGTGTAACAGAACAGAAAAACCAGAGCTTATCACAATACATGTATCAATAACTATTTTCCAGTTTCTGAAAATGAAACTGAAACAGTGTACCATTGGTGATACCAACATAAGTAAATATCTTGCATATAATAAACAAAAAGACATTATGAAGCACTCATCATGGTATAATATGCTTACCTCCTCCATCACTGTTTTGACAGACTCACTAATTACATGCATCAATCTGTCATCTTCGACGCCACAATCACGGATCTCTTGAATCGGGACATCTCCAACATCAGTTAGCACCCGAGGATCATTCAATTCTTTGCCTGTTTAACAGGAACATCATATATGTTGTAATGTTTTTACATTAATGTGTGTTCAGTAGTATTCAATGTACCTTCCTCTGTGCTAGAGTTTGTGCTTCCACACCAAATTGCCTCCCTTATGCGTGGAGGAGCAAATGCAGGGCCTTGTAAAAAAGATGAGTTGTGACCAAGAGGAACCCCTAATAGTGACGCTGAAGCTTTCACGCCACCCAGAGCACGCAGCAGCTCTGCCTGCACAAGAACAAAGTATACATTACAACAAAAGTAGCTATTTCTGAAGAAAAATCTAAGTTTTGTCCATAGAGAGTTGACAGGTTGTATAGAACTTTTCATCGTTCCATGTACACAGTAATGTTACAGTGTTTTAATCACAAACTGGCACAGAGTGAGGCGCTTAGAAAATAAGAAGATATTTTCAACTTTTTTTTATGCACCCTTTGTTCAGATGGCAATATTACATGTGAGGCTTGCCATTCCAAACAGAACACTTAAAAACTATCAGTCTTAGACTCCATCTTCCAAAGCAAATAATTACTCGAGGTTGCGCATTATCCACTTTGACCATATCTTACTAATGTCATTATTTAAGAACCAAATTATAGATCTGAAAGACTCGATTATCAGATAAACCAAAAAAGAGTGTCAGAAAAGGCCACAGGTTGTTTTCCTAACGCGAAAAACATTAACTGTTTTAAGAGGTAATATAGATGTAACAGTCAACAAGAACTGAAACTTCATCACAACATGGAACAGAGTGAAGCATCGAAAGAGAAGATAAACATTATTTTTCAGGGTAGAATTTTTCTGCAGTCTTCTGCCAGCTGTGGAAATTTTATATATAATGCCTGCTTTCTATACGAAAGCCATTTTAAACAAATCTGAATACTAGATTCCTTCTGAAGCAAGTATATAGTTGAGATGCGTGCATGGCAGCTTTGACCATACCTTACTCATGTCGTCAGTAAAAGGAATCATATTATAGGATGTAAAAGTCTCAAATTGTGTAACTGAAAGCAAGCTACTGAATATATTGTATCACCAATGATTAAAAAATTTGAAAACACAGCATTCAAGTCCATGTATTGGTGAATAAATACTCTCTGAATTGCTTTTCAAGGTTCACTAGTATAAGCAGATGCTGTCTACACTTAACAATGACAGTCGGACCAAACTGCACTGCAGCGATCACATGGGACGGCCCATGTTAAGTGCATACTCAGCAAGTAAACAATTGGGAAGTTTCAACTCTACTTATGCTCCCTCTTGCACTGTTTCTTGCATGTGAAGAGGAGTGACATAGAGAAGCAGAGTAGAGGCGTTGCAGTTCTGAATTCTGGTTGCCTTGCCCTGTCCTGAACAGAAAAACAAATATGTGAAACGCATAGAGAGGAGAAATTAGGCCCAGCGGAACTGTTGCCGACTACGTTTCTGAATCACAGGGATGTGTTTACTCTAACCGTATTACTAGTTACTACTAGTATTATAATGCAAGTCCCACATGTGAATGAAAGAAAAAAAAAAGGAGGGGAGATGAGGTTCGTCTGGATTCCGATGGACAATATCTGATTGATTATTCGTAGCTGAAGGGATCGAAATGCGGGTCCGAACAGAATCCTAATTGACTCGAATCGCATGTTCGAGGGCGGAATGGAATATTCAGGAGGGGCACAGTGTATATATTACAGGGATAAGCCAAAAAAAAAAAAAAAAAGAAAGGGGGATTTTGAGGGATGGACTGAGTGACCTTGAGCATTGCGCGCTCGCGGATGAGGGTGAGGGAGGCGTCGATGACGCGGCTCTGGCCCCGCTCCACCGCCTCCGTCGATACCTTCGCCGCGCTGAGGCGCTGGATGGGTGGATCCACTTAGTACCCGCCGCCGCGGCCGCGCCGCCCATCTCTCCCAAGGCGGGCGGAAACCGATCAATCCCTGCAGCCGGTGGGTCTCCTCCCTCGGGCTCACCCTCCTTCTCGAATCTCGACTCTGGATCGATCAAGAATGGCGGCACAAGAAGGGGAGACGGAGGACTCAAGAGGGAGGCAGCTGGAGAGTGGAGACGTGCCGCGGCAGCGTGTGGCGTTGCTTGCTCTTCCTTCTCACGTACACGTGACAGGCTGACAGCGTTGGAATGGAGCCAGAGTAGACAGAGCTTATTAATTTGGCGATTATTTCTTCTTGTTCTTTGATAGCTCCTATAACACTTTCGTTTATATTTATCGATGAGTATTACATTCCACTCCGTTCTCACTTGTTAGTGGATAAACTTTTTTACGCCCAAACATTTCCCACCCGGTCTGTAGATAACACGTCAGATCTGCTTTTTAAATTTCGGACCAACGTGGCATGCGCTTCTCTGCGGCCATGGCGTGCTCATCGGTCACACTTCACCTCCCCTCCACTCTCTCACTGCCACCACTGCCTCTCTTCGGCACTCACTCCGCCCGCTCCTCTACACTCGTTTTGATCCAGCAGTCACTAGTCAGGCGTTCGCACGTTGGCGAGCTCGCAGCGACCTGTGCTGCCCGTGCCCCCTTTCTCTTTCCCCTCGCTCGCCCACGGCTACCCATGCTCCCTTCCTGCCTCCATCCCTCGCCCACCGCGCCCTCCATGCACCCCTCGTTATCCCTACGGCCCGCCTTCCGCACCCCACCGGGGACGAGGTTGATGGCGGCGGTCCGATGGTAGGAGGTGTGGCGAAGGGAGTGAAAAAGGTCCCTTGTGGTTTTTGGTAATTGAAGTGTCAACATTAGGTGAACTAATATGTGTGATTGAGATAATACACGGGAGATTAGTTCACACGTGATGGTGCAATGAAGGAGCTTTATTGCATATGAAACATGACATGGAGTCATGTGACCAAGGTGGTGAAGATCAAGGCAAGGCTTGGCTTGATGGACCGTTGCAAGTGTGAAGGGCAAGTCGAGGGCGGTGAAGCGATGGACCGCGAGGCGGTGAAGCTTGGGCAAGACTTGGCGCCCGACGGACCCGACGCATATCGGTGAAGAGCAAGTGAGGTCAAGATCGATGGACCAATAGTGTCACGTGATGATATGAAGTGGATCATATCATTTGGTGATCGTGTTGGTGCATGTGTTGCATCGGCACTTGGAGATGGAGCGGAATGGAAATGCGCAAGGAAAAGGTATAACCTATAGGGCATTTCATTTAGCTGGTCATTGGTGCTTAGAAGTTTATGACCGGATTTAGGATAGATGGCCGTACTATCAAGAGGGGCAAACTTGTTTTGCATATCGGTCATCTAGTGCCACTTGAGCGATCTAACTGCGATGTGTTAGGATCGAGTGGCGTGGTAAGAGCAAGAGAAAATCCTTTGAAAATGTTTGTGAAAATGCTAACACACATGCACATGGTGATGTACACTTGGTGGTGTTGGCACATTTGCAAAGGAGAAGTTGTTTCTGGTGTTTCTCGGACACTTGGACTGCTCTTAGAGTGGAATACTGCCTTGATCCATTATGAGTTGGATCAAGTAACCATGTGGGTTGTGTAGCCCTCTGAGTAAGCTTTCCATAGAGTCCAAGATCATCGAAAAACGGAGTTAGGATGAAGGAGATATCGCCGTTTTTACCGGCGGGGTTGGGCCGGGACACAGCGGTGACCGGACCCGCGATCGAAGCATGCAAAATCGGCCGGGCCTTACCGGGTGTGTGGTTCGATCAAAGAACGAGAGCATGTTCGTGGTTGTTCTCGGGGAGTGACCGGACGCATGCACGGAAGCATGACCGGGCGCATGATTCCGGACCGGGGGCGATGCACCAGAGGTTCCTAATTTTGACGAGGTTGGGTTTGTCGTTTTACCCCGGACTCATCGGCCAGGACGCATGCATGAAGTCCCCGCGTCCCGATCGGCTGCGGAGTAGAATGTTCCTCCCCAACGGCTCTATTTTGGCTTGTGGCTATAAATAGATGGGGTGGCCGGCCATGGCTGTTGCTTAGCACCTTGGGGACTTTGTGTCCATGCTTGAGAGTGCTTGAGAGCCCTCCCAGCTCACTTGTGATTGATAGAGTTCATCCAAATCAAAGTGAGAGAGTGATTCTAGTGCATTCGTGTTGAGATCGCATTCGTTGGCACTAGGTGATCGTGTTGCAAGCCGGGTGTGCTTGTTGCTCTTGGAGGTTGCCACCTCCTAGGCGGCTTGGTGGCAAGAGACTTCGTGAAGCACGCAAAGGAAGCTTGTGCGGTGCTCGAAGGAGAGGATTTGTGAGAGGTTCTGCTCACCTCGTGGGGGATCGAAGAGCGACACTACTAGGCGTGTGGGTGAGAGCCTCCCTTGTGGTGTGGTGTCTTGCGGTGCCTTGAGAGGCTCACTTGAGAGTGGTGTCTTGCGGTTGCCTTGCGGGCGTGCCTTGAGGGCAAGTGATCTGAGAGAATCACACCCGAAGAACCATCTAGGTGAAACACCAAAGGAACCACCCAAGGTGTTGGTCGACACAACGAGGAGTAGGGGAAGTTGGCAAGCTTCCCGATACCTGGTAAAAATCACCGGTGTCAACTTGTCTACTCTTCTCGGTGGTTTGCATTCTCCAAATCACAAGCTTCGTATTTACATTCATATATACCTTGTGCTTGTGCTTGTGGAGTAGCTCTTGCAATTACTAGCTTGTGTAGCTTATTAGTTGCTTTGCTTAGTTTGTGTAGCTAAGTAATTTGAGCCTTTGGGTTGGGCGTGTGTCGCCTTGTCCTTAGTGCATCTAGTGAGCTTAGGATTGGCTTTGTGCTTTTGCTCATTAGAATTGTGTAGGAGCTCCCCCTTGTTTGAAGTACTAGTGCATATGTTTGTGTGACCTTGCAATAGAAACGGTTAGGAGCTCAAGCTAGGCTTATCACCTCATTTGCTTTGTGTAGGATCTTTTATTGAGGTGATTTAGAGTCATAGCTAGAGGGGTGAAGTCTTGGCTAAACAGAATAGTTTCAATTCCGCATTATATTTGTTTAGCCGGCGCAATTAGTTTTTAGAAAGGACTATTCACCCCTCTAGTCCCCATCTCGACCCTTCAAGTGGTATGAACTAGGTCTCTCATTTAGTGGTCTTAACCGACCCGAGAGGATGGTGACTAGTGGGCTAGATGTTGAGTGTCCACACATTTTTGATGGCACACACTTTGCACGTTGGAGAAATTGGCATGCTTGCAATTTTAAGTATATTTCTCTAACATGTGGTGGATCGTAGATGTGGGCTTTTCTTGTGCTATTGACCGCAAGGATGCATCTCAAGCACAATCAAATTGCCTACATCTAGATTGCCAAGCTACTAACATTTTCTATCGATCTTTGGATAGTAGCATTCTTAGTGAGATCATGGACTTTGAAAGCTCTCATGAGATATGGGTTTATCTCAATGAGAAATATGGGATGATCTCAATGACAATCTTGATGAACACAAGATGGAGGCACATGAGGTTGTTGAGCATGACCACACCTCGGTGGTTGTGAAGGATTGCTCCACCTCATGGTCAAGTGGAGATGATGATGATCAATCCACTCCAAGTCCACTTGACAAGGTTGACAAGGACGCCACAAGTGATGCAACCCGATGATGCTATTCCATGCACACTTGATGGTGAGGATGATGGCTATGAGAGTGATGATTCTACATGTTCATCTACATCACGGATTGCTTTATGTCACTTGGTGACTCCAAGGTACCTTGTGGTGACATAGTTGTCGATTGTGATGATCCAAACTTTGAGCTCATATATAGTCTCATCCATGGTTTAAACAAAGAGTATGCTAAAAACAAGAAATTGAAATATGAAAACTCTTTTGCTTAAGACAACATGTGAACAACAAGAGCATCTACTTTATGTTACTACTTGTTCACATGAGGTGCTAAAATTGGCTCATGAGGAACTTAGTGTTACTCATGATAACTTGATCAAGATCATGCTTTTCTCACTAAGATGGTTTCAAATGAAAAATCTAAAACTAGTGAGAGCTCATCACTTGGGTCAAATGATCAATCACATATTTTGTGCTAACCCTTGTGATGTGGGCAAGAAGCATGTATCCACCTCTTTGTGATAATTTACTTGCTATGTCATGTTCTTCATATTTAGATGCTTGCTCTTCTTCTATGTCTTGTGAGACTAACATTTTTGAAGGAGAACAATGAGCTCAAAAATGA